>JASGAT010392366.1:0-17834 GCA_030220025.1 Chelon auratus | reverse complement strand
ACACATGACCACCTCATGTCTTCATCCGTGTGCGCTGACTCACATCCATCCATACCGTGCCTCCATCCCAGCGCACGGGCTGCGAGGGAGGAAGCCAATGTGGGGAAAGGAAAAACAGCCTTACCATGATTGTCTTCATCCATATCGACAGAAACGGCGACCTGGCAGTCCGGCTCCGACGGAAGGGTGTGAAACCTCGCGGCAAAAATGAAATGCTCAAGAGTGTTTTTTAACGGGGGTTTCTTTCTCTTCGCTGCCTCGCACACAGGCGAAGCCGGTGCTGACAGGCGGACGGGAAGGAGACACCGGTGCGCAGATGTCAGCCGGGGAATGAATGGATAAAGAGAAAAAGAGAAGGTCTGAACGTAAATCAAAGGGAAGTCCTTAAATGCAGAGGCGATATTTCAGAGGTGAGATGTGAGACAGCGGCTTCTCTGTCCCTCTGCTGCTCCATCCTCATCTGCTCCCTCCGTCTGCATTCACATTAGCTACGCTGCAACCGGGGCGACGTCATCAGGCCCCGCCCCTGATCACAACACCCCCACACATACTACACACACACACACACACACACGCGAAAGCAGTGTCCTGTCAGGGGCGATCCTAGACATAGACTTTTGAGGGCCCAGACAAAGAAATCCCCCCTTCCGTTAGAGGGACACTCGGGATCAACATGTAATTTAAACATGTCATATGTTATAAGCCTATCGCTTATCTGAACTCTGTATCACACTCACACATGGAAAGAAAACTCATGGAGCCCCTTGCGACCCACAGCTGGGGCTTTTAGGGGCTGTGGCGGTGCACTTTATATAACCTCTCTGGGAGATTTAAAGACAACATTATGACCACTGGCAGGTGAGGAAAATAACTCTGACTATCTTGTTATTGTGGCACCTGTCAGAGGGGATGTTCAGATTAAGATCCGATCTGGGCAATCCGATCGCAAGTGGCAAGTTTAAAAGACAGGTGGGTACACGCCCAGGACACACTGAGATCACACTTGAGAGATCCGATCTCTGGCCACATTTGGAGGTGGTCTGCATTCCTTTGGTAGAGTGACCGCAATGCATCCTGAGTCACATTAAAGACTGGCTGCACTCAACAGGGGTGCTCCTGCGTCAGTGGAGTCTTGCCTCAATTAGTCGGATAAAACCACACCACTATTATAAATGATAAAGGAAAAAGCACCCAACAACCTTACAATATGATGTCCTTGTAGCTGTTAAATTACTAAATAATAAATAAATCTAATCAAGAATTTACAAATGAAAGTACTGAATATGAGTACTCAAGTGGGATTCTGTCATTAAATAACATATCAGCATGTGGTTAATTATTGATGCGGGTGTGCCCAAGTCATAACGCACACACAAAACAGTGGTAGTGATCCATTAGAGACTGCAGCTGTTTCAATATTCTACTGCGCTTCAGATGATGTCGGGGTTTTATTTGCATACAGAGCGCAAAAACGAGTTGATGTGAATGTTAATGCCAGGTCTGAACACACTACCTAAAGTTGGTCACTTGTTATTGGGTTGGGCATATTAGACAGCAAGTGAACATTTTTTTTACCACTAAAGTTGAGTTGTTGCAGGAAACATGGGCTAGTGGAAGGATCTGAGCGACATGGACAAGGAACAAAACTTTTGTGTCTAGATGACTGGGTCATCTCTAAAACTGCAGCTACTGTAGGGTGTTCCCAGTCTGCAGTGGTCAGCACAATCAAAAGTGCCCCAAGGAAAGAAAAGTGATGTATGGGTGACAGATTCACTGTCTGCCAAGGCTCATTGGAGCTGGTTCTGATAGTTAATGCTGGTTCTGATAGGAAAGTGCCAGAACACACAACACTTCACAGTTTGTTTTGTATGTGACTGCATAGCTTCAGACCAGTTAGTTGGCCCATACTGACTCTAGTCCACTGCCTAGGTGCTTAAAATGTCTCCTCATCTGATGCATCATGTTTTCTTTATGCCAAGTGCATGTGCATCAGGATGCACAGAACACTTGCAGCAGTGTTGTTGGTCTGCAACAATACTCAGGAGGCGGCAGGAAGCAGGTTTCCCAGAACAACATTACACTGAACTGATATCATCAATGTTCACTTCACAAATCTGTGGTTTTAATGCTGTGGCTGATCGGTGTATGTGGCTGTATGTATAATTGCATATTGTACTCTTTGACCTATTTACATATATTCCTGACTGATTCTCTCTTTCCTGTATGATGTTGAATAAAGATACATCTTATCTTACCTTGATTGGTCTGTTGATTTATTGAATGATTGATTGTTTTAACAATCCAAACCTCAGGTATTGACAATAAATCCACATTAATAAAACAAAAAGCATCAACACATCACATTTCTGATATGTTTGGCATATTAATCAGAAGAGTTAATAGAAATAATAATAAATCTTAATTTATTTACTTGTTACTTTATAAAGGACCACAAAAAGGCTCAAGGGGAATCATCTCGGTGAAAAAATGTTTAGCAGCACTCCACGACTTTTGCTACTCAGGCATCGAAAAATAAACTAAAAAGCTGTGGCTCTCAATCCATAGTAGTTTTTCTTTTCAACGATAGTCTAAATTGCTGATTTATGAGCCGATAGTTACATGCGAATGAGGACCGCGAGGCGCTCTCAGATGATAACACTGATCTTCAATAAATCCAGGGATTTTCGATATTAACTAAACAACCTTTTGGAAGTTAAAAATAAAACTGAACGTTAATCATTACTCTCTTTGAAGGTCATGTATGGGTAGATGTAGCATTTGTTCACCTTTATTTCCAGTTAGATAGAGGTAATTGGTTGAAACTCCTGATTTGTGTGGAAGGTCAGCTGCCATGGCTTGCAGCTTGTCTGCGCCCTCATGTGACTTAGACTAACACTGTTGATGTAACGCCTCCAGATCTGAGGAAAATTGTGTTTTCAATGGGTTACCAAAATACAAGAAGATCCACAAAGGAAAGGTATTCTTTACACATAAATTAAATTTGAACTTCTGCAATTCAGTGACCTCCAGAAGAGTTTCAAACAGACACCATGGTGAAGCTGTGCTGACAGCTTTTGTACGGCCCACTCTGAATATATCCTACAATCTTGCTGTTGATTTTATATATTTACCTGAATTTATGACCCCCTGCTTCGGCAGCTCCAACCATAAAAGTAACAGCCATATATTTTAAGACGTTAAATGAACAGACCAAACAAGCCATGGTACCGCACCTGACTTATATGTGGCCATGGGTAAACAGACTGTTTCTGACCATAAGCTGCTGTTTGATTTACTCAGCGCCCGGTGTACCAAGCAATCTAAGCAAAGAATTAGCTCCATAAGCTTTTTATAGACTTCTTCTGTCTGCACTCTGTTAATCTTTAAGGACAAGCTAATTAAGTTCAGTCAGGGGTTATACCCCTCATCAATAATGTGAAGGTAACCTGATAAGAGACATGTCAGAGGTGTCCTTTGTATTTTATTACAGACATGATTTCGTCATTTTATCTCTTAAAGCTGCTCTGTTCACACACTTAATTTGTTTACAAGTCATTTTACATCATAGCCCTTTGTATAACGCTATTGATTTTCCCAAAAGTTGTTCAGGTTTTACTCAGTTATGACCATACTTGTGGCGAGCCAAAGATCCTTCCTGATGTTAATGACTAATATGTGGGGTAATTACAGAGCATCTGAGTTTTTTTTACTCCATATATCTCCATATATATCTGCCTCGTTATTGGTGATGCCGGCGTGACGACACCTTTCGTTCACAGCCAAAGGAATCCAGCTCGGACGCTTCCTCTCTGTCCCTGCCCATGTGAGCTCATGGTGCACTAAGGCCTTTCCACAAAAATCCCAACCACGCCGGCAGACCTGCTGCCGGGAGGAATTCAAAGGATTACGGTCCGGGGTTCAGGAAGGGAGTCGTGCTGGGGACGCATTGTGCACCACTGCAGGGACACAATGGAAGAAAGTTGGAGAACAGGAAGTGATGTGATGGGCCTGTCCTCCTCCACCCTCACTTTTGAAATCTGACCCGTGTCACTAGTCAGAAACTCCCTTATACGAATATCTCTGAATCAACATCCAAGAATGTGCTTATTTAGGATTTAATCTCCTATACACTCTACGTTCCACTAAACTAAAGATCACACACTTTTAATTAATACACATCATGGTGGCTCAGTATAATCTAAAATAAAAGAAGCTGGTTGCTGACACTGTACTTTCCCGGTTTTGTTGTTGAGGTTGACGTTGCTCACCTTGACTGGAATCTCAGTGGTTTCTTTATCACAGTGTCATTTTCAGCTGAAGTCTTCGGTTTCCTTGGAACACTTAAACTATAATCACAGGCACAGAGCCTATGTTTAAGGTGACGTGTTGTCCTGAATCGGACCGTTGACCGGTTTATCTGCTCTGGGGAGTTGGACTTGAAATGTGTCAATTTCCCGTTTGTTTGTTGCTACCCAGTGTGAACATCGATCATCCCAGCTGTAAGAGCAGGGAGCAATGCAACGTTTCACTGTTTCTGTGTTGCGCTAATATAAGGTTATTTATTGTGACTTTTACAGTCACAGCGAGTCAATAAATGAACTCAGCTCTATTTTATATAGAGCATATGTAATGGTTTGAGGCCACTTTTTCCTACTGTCATTTCTAAAACGTGGTATTTTATGATGTACTTTAACTCTACAACGAGTCTGATCACTGAAGTAATCAAAACTTAAGTTCAGGAACAAGACCGCGCCTCGTAATGTTCTATTTCCACTCTTACCGAAAAGGTGACCCCTCTCTCTTTGTTCATCTCAACCCCCACCCTCCTCTTCCCTCTCTTCTCTTCCTCTTCCATCTTCCGTCTTGTCCATTAGAGGATCCAGAGGGACAAGGAGCCAAAGATGCCAGAGATGTGCCCCCATCCTCAAGTCTCACTCTCTGGGCTACTCCTCATTTAACCACTCTCCTCCCTTTCATCCGTCCCCTCGATCCCTCTCACCCCTCCATCAATTCCCCTACGGTCCTGCCTACCAATCAGCTTCCTTGCATCAACTGGTCTTTGTTAGTGAAGTGAGAAACGGTGAGGGTTAAAATGTGTAGCATTTTGTTCATGCTGAGCTTAAACTGTTATACAATCGGTTTGGGAAATTGCACACTGCTCCCTTCCTTAGTTTCCCTTCTGTTGTGTAATCAGAATACGTTTCTGCTGCTTTGGAAATCCACATGCTGGCACTGCAGTCAGACTGACATAACTGATGAAGCTATTGTTTCGTACAGCAGAATGACCTCATTGTTACTGGAGAGAGCAAAGCACAAACAATCACACATAATAACAGTCCTACAAATCCATATACTGTAAGTATAGGAGTCCTCTATTTCATGCAAATAGGACAAATGACTTCATGCATATTTCAGGACAAGAGGGGTCTTGGAACAAGCCTCGCTGCGTTTGCTCATTTAAATGTTTTATTCCAACTCAATGACAGCACATGATGCCAAACAAAATATCCGCTCTTTCCCAAAATAGAAAATAAATGGTCCCACTTGTTTTTCCCCTCAAAAGCTCCAGGCATAAACAAATACTGACTCCTCAGCGTTGGTAGTTACAGTTAATTTGCAGCATGTTCCCATAAATTCCTCCTCACACCCACTCAGAGTCCCGCATTCAGCCAGACACCACAGTTGGTTTCATATGGATCTTAACAGACGTAGAAAAGAAGTTAATTGGACACGTGACAGCTTTATTATCGCTCCTCTCATTCAGCAGCATTTCTGGCTGCTCTCCCTTGACATAGACAGAAAAAGGAGGATTTTGTGCCGGGGGAAGTGAAGGTTGTGAGTTTTAGGAGTCATCCTGTGTTGAATGCAGATGTCCGGAGCGGAGCAGGAAGAGGCTCCATTTCCAGCTTTCAGTAGGACAAAAGGGTGGAGTCCAGCAAGGGCACTTTTCATCATGCAGTTCCGCCAAATGCATGACTAGACGTCATTCATGTGCTGTTCACAATGTGCACAGCATTTATCATTATTCCCAGTTAGAATTCCCATTATACTTTGAAATGTAACATTTGTCTTCCAAATGAAGCAAGACATACAAGAAAATGTCTCGTTAGTCAAGCTGAATATATTCATATTCATTCATCTTCTGTAATCGCTTGTCCTGTTAAGGGTCGCGAGGGGGCTGGAGCTTATCTCAGCTGTCATCGGGCGAGAGGCGGGGTACACCCTGGACAGGTCGCCGGTCTATCGCAGGGCCGAACTGAATATATCTCATCATAAAGTTAATTTAAAACAGAAACAACAAACATAAAGCTTGGCTTGGCCCACTTATGATTCGTTGTGACCCCCAAACTTGGCCTCTGTCAGTCATCATACTTGACCTCACTAAAATGTGCCTGTATATATTTTTGATTATTAACAAACCAGCAGGAAAAAAAAAAACTTGAGTGAGCTTCATATTTCACTGGAAGCTTACGTCAGCTGCATTACAACGAGAACTGTGCCCGAGCCTTGCTGAGTGGCCCATTTGTTATAGTCTGATTACGGCTGGCCTCTAAAGAGCACATATACATTCTGTGGGCTGATGTGTCGCTTTGCTCATACAGTATGTCCCTTTGTTAAGAAAAAATGAAATGGATAATCTGGGGCAGAAGGGATTTTACTCAGCCAACTGGACAGCAAGACTCTAGAAAGACGCCTAGGGTTACGATGCCTTTTTAACAAAACAGCGTGACAATTGGTGTCTAGGATTACTGGTCCCTTGCAAGTGTAAACACCGCCATGCCACAGTGATGGCTTTCTAGTTTTGTTGCTAGCAATAGACCAAAATGCAGTGCAGCTTCGCAACATATAGCCTCCTCAGTAAGTGGACTCCATTGACAGAGATCATAAGAGACGGGGCAAAGCCTTAGTGTGATATGCTGTAAAGTCACCACCATCTTGCCAAGAGACAAGTAGCAATAGAATATACAATCATAGTCCTGTGCTAGATAATAAATATAAATTTATTACATTTATATTTAAAAATAGAAATTTGCATAAATATTAATTTATCAATGACAATATAATAGCTCATATCATATCTATCACTCTATTGTTACAACACTTTGATTTGGTCTTGGGAGGAGTCTGACAAGTAGTTGCCACCCATTCAGCAACCATTATGAGGTCTAATGCCTACTAAAATGGCAGTGATTTAATAATAACAAATAATAATACGTATTTTATTTGTGGCCAAAATAATATACTGAGACGTTTCACTGGATGATATGACTTGCAGGTGGCGCCTTATAAAAAGTCAGAGAACAAGTTCAGCATGAATTGTCACCTGGGATGACATGAATGTTCACAAATGTCCATGACAATCAGTCTAGTAGCCGCCATTATATGTCGTCACATCAGTCGGTGACAGTGTGTGACTTGCATCAGTTTATGCATCCTCAAAAGAAAACACCCATCGTCGTGTCACTGAAGCCCTAAAATCATGAGACACACCGGTTCGTGCTGCTGCCATAAACCATTTGGGTGCATGGCAGGGAGCTGAGGGTAATCCTGTGTTTAGAAAAGCAACATTTGGACTGTGAGGTGAAGTTACTGGTTTGATCTCCACTATGTCCATGGCTGAGGTGTCTTGAGCCTGCCCTGTATGCTTCCCTGGATGTGTTCATATAGCTTCTGAATATGTGGAGTCAGACTTTATATTTAGTGAGAAACATCCTGTCGTTGTCAATCTGTCTATTTATCTAAACATCAGTGCAAGAGATTCTTGCTTGCTGATTAATTATTGAGGGCGTCAGGCTCATGCCGAATTACACGCCCTGAATTTTTGTTGGACTCAAGAAGACTGAAATGACCTCTGTGCATCTCTGGGCTGCATTCATGTGGCAGCAATGTTGCAAGCAGGCAGCCTGCTTCATGACCCATGCTGTTATAATGAGGTTGCGTCAGATCTTCAGAACTTTGTATGATTGAAGTACGTATTATTTAATGTCTGTTCAGCTCTTCATTGTGTTTGTTTGGCACATAAAGACATTTTGAATCACTGAAAGACACATTTCTTAACATGTTAAGCACCTGGGCTAAGGCACTTCTTGCAACGTAGTCTACAACTAATTCAGATATTTTCCTTGTACAAACGTTCTACAAGTGGGGATGGAGAGGTTGTATATCATTTGTGTGTGAGCCCTCTGAAGAACTCCTGAATCCTGTGAAAACCATCATGAGCAGTCCCCCGCACATTCCTGCTAACGCAAACACACAAGTAATGTGACACACACTTCCTGCCTCACATGGCCGAGAAAGTCAAGCAGGCGTTGTCTGCGAGGAAGAGAAACTGGAGAAAAGAGAGGCGCAGGCAGAGAATCAGAGGGTGGACAAAGGAAACATGTGGGACATCTTTCCAGCTGGGAGCAAAGTGCTGCCATTTTGTTGTTGTTTGACCCCGGCGGCTGGAAACTTCCCATCACTTCCACCCCAGCAACATGTGACTCACCAGTGCATCTGATTTAACCTGATTACATGACTCATGCTCGATTGTTAGAGTGTCATCAGAAAAAAAAAAAAAAGGATGAGAGTGGATGCAGGGGTCCTCTTTGATCCCTTGGCAAAAGCTCTGCATATGCTGCATGTCACTGTCCATGCAGAGTGAGCGCTCCTTCAAAATTGCAGGTTATTTTTAGGGAGCCTCACATCTGCTGGCTGATAAACAAGCTGCACGGTGCTGCCTGAAACCAGTTTGGAGTAAACCATGAATGCTTCTGTCAACATCCAGCTGAAAGAGATGTTTGAGGAAGCCTTCAGGAAGCACCTACAGGCAGATGACAGTGTTCAAAGAGAATTTTCCTCTATTGAGACATTTTCAGGGGGATTTTAGTGTGTCGTCCGGACTTTGAATAGGATTATTTGTGTTTGTCTATGTGTGACCTTCACGAGTATCACAGTGTTATTCTTTGAAGCTGTTGTGATGTAAAAACCTATGAAACTGTATTATCATCTCAAAAAGCACTTTCGCAAGGATCTAATCAGACTCAGTTGCGCAGATAAATTCTTGGAAAACCCGTCACTTGTCATCGCGACTGAATGATTCATAACTGGTTATCTGTTGCTGCAGTTTACATTGATCATGTGGGAAGTAGAGATAGCAGCAGCACAAAATGCCAGCGCCTCAGCTGGGCTCTGCCATCTGCATTATGGGAGAAAAGCTCATCTCATTTAGCTTTCGCTCCATTAAAAATGTTGCCTTTTCCCACATTATGTGACAGCAGACACCCCACACGCCCCCTCGTGCTACCATCACAAAGCACTTTTCGGGTGTTCAACCGATGGCTGCCTGCAGCTCGTCAATCTGACTCGGATGCAAATGAGAGACAGGGGTCATTAATGGAGGTGATTGTTAGTGAACTAACGGTGGAGCATAATGATCCGACGAAATGCGCCTCTGAGCTGCACTTTCAGGGAATGCGCCGATGGACTGATGGTGGCAGGAGAGCTGTGTGTTTGCTCAAGGCTCAACAAAATTCACTTTAATAGCAGTTAAACCTATTTCCTCACACCTGATGCAAACACTTGCTCAAATCCTTCCTTCCAAAGACAGCCTTAAAACAATCAAAAAGACAAAACCCCATGACTGTACTTAAATGAAGATGTTGCAGGTATAAAAAGGTGACTCCAGCATGACCATGAAGAAAACCAGAACTGCGCTCTATGATTTAATCAAAAGATTATCTCCATCTCTGACGTATCCCTGCTGCCATCGCTGGCTCCGCTGCAGTCCACTGAGTCTTAACTAACACATTTTATGTGATCAGCCTCTGACATATTGAATTTTTTTTTTTTTTTTTTCAGAGCATAACCAGATAAGCTGCATGAGATGGAAAGAGACTAATGTATGCATGAAAACACAGCTGAACAGTTTGATTTTGGGACTACACACTTATTCACGTTCTTGCCAAGAGCCAAATGAGAAAATCAATACTTCTTCTCATGTTTGTGTGTTCAGTAAGAAGCTACAAACCAGCGGGAGTTGACTTAGCTTGGCAATAAGACTGGAAAGTTGGTGAAGGTGAGTCTGGCACGCTGATATATGAACAAAAATAACAGCTTAATTGTTCTAACAGAGGTCCAGAGAGGCCAGGTCATCTGCAGCCAAGCTGCTGTCATGTGCACTGTGTAATGTCAGTTGATAGTCTGGAAAATAAGAAGGACGAACACAGCCTTGGTGCACGAGTCAAAATGAGACGGTACCAAGCAAGATGTTATAAATGCAGTAAGATGAAGATGCTGCTCATTTGGATTGAAACACTGAATGCATACTTGATAAACATTTGAAACTAAAACATTAAAATTCATGTTGTTTTTTTTCCCCCTCGGGGAAGATTTTTAATTTGGTGTCTTTTGTCAGTTTGACATGCAGATATCCTGCAGTGTGACTCCCTCTGCTGTGTTTTACAGCCTCCCTGTTGTGCAGGCGACAGGTCTGCTCATCCTTCATTGAGCCGTCCCCCCAGACTCAATGGTGACAGTCATTCTATTAATGTGTTGTTTGCTGGCTATAATAAAAAAAAGCATAATCCAGAATGAGGGTTACTAATGTGTGTTCATGTCTGTCTCAACTGAGTGTGGGCAGAGACGTGGTTGCCATGGAGCCAGTGATTAATTGATGGAGGAGTAAAACCAGATGAGAGGAAAATATGATGGTATGAGACTTTGAAAGGGGGAGAGGGGGGAGGTGAAAGGAGAGGGAGTGAGAGAGTTTATTATTTCCTCATTCCCCTCATATTAGTAGTAAAAATTCAGAATTACTGACTAATCTTTCACTGAACCGTAAAAATGTACAATAGTGTACAATACTGCACTCTAGTGTTCACATGCTAAACTGCAGCTTGTGTTTCAGTAGTACAGGGGTGAGCTACACACATATTTACCAGTAATAGGTGTTCAGATCATTTAGTTCAGTAAAGGAACCCAAACCAAAGGTTGCAATAAGTCTAGAAATGTAAAATAAAAGCTAAAAGCATGTTAAAAGTAAGAAAACTCTGGATTTTGGAAAAACTATTGTTATATTAGTCCAGATCACCTTAAATGATGTAAATGATGGATGTGAAAGTAGCTGATGTATTGTTTAGTTGTTTGATTTAAATAAATGCATAATGTTTTCCAAGGTGATATTATACAATATTCCCTGTCTTTACAATGCCTCCCCGTTAGGACACAACTGGTCTTTGGTTATATATTCTTATACAGTATGACATATTTAATGACTTATATATGTTACAAATTACATATCCTAAATATCTCAGATATTTAATACAACATTTATAGATATTGTGTAGTTCATACTTATACTCATATACTGTCTTATTGTACAGATTTATTGTACATGATATTTATACACTCTATATAATCACATACCTTCATATCATATTAATTGTGTTATATACGTATACATTCTAGTATATTTTATATTTTGTATATTAGATATATGCTTTAATATTTTATATATATATATATATATATATATATGATACAGATAACTCTTTCCACCACTGCAGTTACAAACTCCAAAGTTTGAATTATCCTTAATAATTCACATTTGGAAGTTTATTAGGTACACTCGGCTAAAGCTATTGCAGTCTGCTGCAAGAAAATGTAATATATATGTTTCTAATATGCATGTCTAAGAGAATCACTATTTATTTTGGTCATTGAAGAGCTTTATCTGAGTTCACACCTGTGATTGAAACTGTATTATAATCGTGACCAGCAGGTGGCAGCATTTGACCGTCCTGGTCGGACCGGAAGTGACTTGCAGGGACCTCTTAGCCGCAGCAGAGCCCAGCTTCCAAACTGTGGGCGTTTTTTTCCCTTCAATCTTGACTCCAGAGTTTTTTTTTTTTCTGGGTGTTGCCTGATTACTTTACAACTTTGGAGTTTCACCGGGGTGTTGCCGAGAACAATTGAGATCATTTCTGTTGCAAGCTGCAACATTAAACTCTCTTTATACCGCAGTCAAGGCTCGTTCACTTTATTCAAGGTTTACTTTTCAGGCAACACGTAACTGGTTCATTTTAGCCGCTCGCTAAGCTAACCTAACAGAAACCGAGCTGCTTCTGCTGTTAACGTCGGCTGGACCGCTAGCCAGAGAGTCGTCAGATGCAGGCCATAAAGTGTGTGGTAGTGGGTGACGGGTAAGTAAAACCGTGTTTTTATTCGCACTTCGAACCACACTTTCACACTTGTCCCGCATTTTAAAAATTCAAAGCTAAGATAGTTTTTTTGGCTGACCCAGTTAGCAACAGTTGGCTAGCGGCTAACTAGCCTCAGATAACATGCCAACATGAGCGACAGCTGTTGTTGTGCCCTCTCTGCAGTCCAGCTGGGTCAGACAGATTTATCTACATGCTCCGGTTAGGTGTGACTGAACGGGTCACTGTCTTTCATTCCTTAGACATTAGGCAGGCTGTCTTGTCTGTGAGTTTAAATGTAATATCCCCTCCTGTGTGAAGCTTTAGGGTTGGTCACTCTTGAATTTGGTTTGCTTTGTCATGAACCTCACAGCCACTTTAAGGATTGGGGCAATTTGCTAATTTAATCTCATTCTGGCTGAGGACTCACAACTACAGCAAACTAAATAAAAATTCAACTGAACTCAATAAAATAATCCAACAGAGTTGATTTATAAGGGAAAACCCCAGCCCATTTATAGTCATCTAAATCTTAAGAAAAATCGCAGCAAAGTAAATAAGCAAATAACACTCCATGTTTAAATGCCTCAGACCTCTTTCAATTGTGCAAAACAACTGGTTTCGAATTTTTCTTTTACCATTGTTATTGTAGAATAGTTTTCAAGTTTTAGTTCAAAATTTAATTATTGGAATTCCAGAAATATATATATTATTTCAAAATAAGTACAGATATGAACTGACAAAATAATTATTCTAAAAAATACAAGTGGGTAAATGCTGTTTTGTTAATAAAGATCAAAATCTTATATCTGTGACAAATTAAAACCTGGCCACAAAGTTGAATATAAAAATCAATCAAAAATGAGTATATATTGCTGAAAGGCAATTATTTGAACATTTTCAGGTGTTAGCCCTGACCCCTTAATGTTAAACATTATGAACTTGCTTCATTAGGTACGCTAGTGAAAACAAATGCATTCTCAGCATAACAGTCTTGCCCTAAATCCTCCTTTATGGCTGTGATAATGTTCAGTAGAAAAGGTGGTCGTTCAACTGGATTATCAGGTTGGAGGATGTAGTTCGTGATGTTGTTAAACTGGATTGAATAAAACATGTTTCTGTTATCTAGCCTAGCCCCCTGACTAAAATGGTCTTCAAATTAATAGAAACATGTGTCGGTACGACGCCATGCAAAAAATGAAAACACGGTAGTATCAGTTGCTCTCTCAGTTATTTGAAACAAATGCTGAATACCATAACCTTCATGAAGCTCAGATTTATCGCAGGACTTTTATATTAGAATGGATTAGTTTTCACAAGTGTTCCTAATAAACTGGGAAGTGATTGTATAGCCAAATAAATATTGTTCCCAATTACTGTAAGTCTTTCAGTGTATAATTTAAAGTATTTGTTATTCCCCTGCTAGTCTAAAGCAGCATTGATTTGCAGTTGCCAAGTTATAGTTGAAAAATACCCCTTCACGGCTCCACAATCAAGAGTTCAGCTTGTTTTTGTCTGACTTGACGTGTTGGACTGTCGGACTCGATTGGTTTCCTGTAAATACAGTGGAAATTACCATATTAACTAATAATCAACGCGTTCCTTTTGTATCACTGCTGACGAATACACTGTAACTGTTAAAGGCTGTAAGAAGAAAAGCGAACAATGGTCTTCATTTCTCATCATTTCCTGTTTCCTCCTCGCAGGGCTGTTGGTAAAACATGCCTGCTCATCAGCTACACTACCAATGCCTTCCCTGGAGAGTACATCCCCACAGTGTAAGTTACACTTTACAACAAGCTGTAAAGTATGGTCAGCGAAATGAAAGAAGGCAGATATTTGTTTAATTTTGAAGCTAATATCAACCTTCCTCTGTACAGCTTCGACAACTACTCTGCCAACGTGATGGTGGATGGGAAACCAGTGAACCTGGGTCTGTGGGATACAGCCGGACAGGAGGACTACGACAGGCTCAGGCCACTGTCCTACCCACAGACAGTATGTACATGTACAACTCTATCCTGTGTCCTGTGCGGATGAGTGTCAACTTGACTGAATTAGCATGAACACTGTTGTCACATACCCAGCATTGATTTGGAGTTATTCACTGGTCTCTAATGCTTAAGAAGGAGTCTGTGCCCTCAACAGAGTAGAGCCTTGTATCCACAGTACCTATACACTGTCTGGAGGGCGGCTGGAGGAAATGACAAACGGCTCTTGTTTGACCTCTTTGTCTTGACAATAAGCTGGCCTCTGTGGCAAAGACTCACAAAGAGCTGGTAGTGAGAGTCACTTTGTGTGAAACCAGCAGGATCAGTCCAGATTTAAATGTCTTCACATTTGGAGACTGTTAATGAATACTGCAGTCTTTGTGGTTATCTCCAGCACTATAGTGCTGAGTTATAATAATTCTTTTCCGCCACAGTGCTGATTACGTTTTTTTTTATCGCTTACTGATGTTTGTCTTTTTCCCTCCTCAGGATGTGTTCCTGATTTGCTTTTCACTCGTCAGCCCGGCTTCCTTTGAAAACGTCCGTGCCAAGGTGAGAACAGTGTGCTCCCTCAAGTTAGATGTTTTCCATTAAATTATGTTCACATCAAACGTGCGTGGAAAATTTATTTTTAGCAGCGGCTATGTTTAATAGTGTTTAAGTGGGAAATATTTCTTAAATCTAAAAATAATTCTGATGGAAAATTCCAACTATTTACATGGACATCAAAAAATCATCAGATAACATATGTGTTTATGTGCCCCAAATCATCAGAGTATTTTCTTAAATGTGCGGTGTGATTCTGCCCTCTGAATCATTGACTCACATTTTCATTGGCCCTACCCACATCGACTTGTAAATATACTTCCTTGACCAACCACCATCTTTCTGTCCCTCCCAGAAACTTGTCAGGTCACCTGATACCTACCCTGTGTTTGCCAAACATACACAGATACCAGACAACTAAACACCTAAAGCTCTGATTAGTCCAATATCCGGAGCAATATGGTATTGCTTTGTTTTAGTTCCTTAATTCCTCATAATTCTCACATTATGCAGAATTGGGATAAGAACCAGGAAATAGTGAAAGTAATCTATCCTTTAAGTGACTCGCTCACATTCAACACTGCATTGTATGTCGTCTGGATTCCATCTCGTAACCCCTGTCCTCCGCCTCCTGCAGTGGTACCCCGAGGTGAGACACCACTGCCCCAACACACCTATAATCCTGGTGGGCACCAAGCTGGACCTGAGAGACGACAAGGACACTACCGAAAAGCTCAAGGAGAAGAAACTCTCTCCCATCATCTACCCGCAGGGCTTGGCCATGGCTAAAGAAATAAGTCAGTTGTAGCTCAGCACATGCACTATATCATTTATTTATATATCTAAATTAAAATGTATTGTCTATTATTTTATGAGGGCATTGTACTGAACTATAACAGAGGTCATATTTTTGGAACAAATCCAGTTGGGTCCACTTATATTCCAAGATAAATATAGCAATAAGAGGCCTAATTAGGTTACAGTCATTATTATTGTAGACTTTATTTTGTTGAACTGTGAATTTAATAGAGGCTTTTCATTTTACTTAAGTACCTTTGAAGGCAAATTAAGTGTGTAATAGTAGCAGGACAAATGACATATTTAATTTGCTATTATTGTATTGTGTAACAGGTTTTGCAAACACATTTGTTTTGAAACCTTTGGCACCCCATGTAGTCTAAAGCGTGGAGAGATTTTAAAATGTTTTTGTTTGTGTGATCATCAAACAATCAAAAATAAGATGTGCCCTAACGTGGTTTCTCTCCTCTGGCGACAGGTGCAGTGAAATATCTGGAGTGCTCAGCTCTGACGCAGCGTGGCCTTAAGACAGTCTTTGACGAAGCCATCAGGGCGGTCCTGTGCCCCCCACCCGTCAAGAGGAGGAGGAGGAAGTGCAGAATATTGTAAAGGAGAACCACGGGAAGCAGAAAGAAACGGTTGGTGACTGAACTCGCCTACTTGGAGGGAATGAGATGATAGCCAGGTTCCCCCAAATACCTGTTCACCCCGTGTCCTTGCTTGCATAGAAGCTTCGGTAGTTCAGACGTCCATCTGAAAGACGCCTCAGATTTAAGCAGCGCGGAGGTGTTTCTGTTAGCTGCCTACATCTGTTCAGTCCTTTCAGATCGACAGGAATGAAGTGATTTTGTTAAGGCCTTGGGGAATGTGAGGGTGGGGGGCTTTGATGTGGGATCAGGGGTTCATTAGGGAGGATTTTATGAAACAACATACATGTCATTTTTCTCTGGTCTTGTGAAGAAACACTACTTGAATTTGTCATAAAACAACCATAGATTTAACTCTATAAAAGAAGATGATCCTGCACTACACACTAAGAGATTCCTGCTGCCTTGATGAAATTTTACTTTGGAAAAAACATTTTTTTTTCTTTTATTGTCAGACCGTTTTGTTTACATCAGACTGAGGTGCTGCCAAAACTCAGCCAACGGTCTTCACTTCGTAGTATGAAAATGTTTTTTCTTTTTAATTTTGTTTTAACTTGTACCAGATATCATACTGCAGTCATGAGTAAACACTTTAACCCTTAAATATAACAAGTGTAGGAGCTGCTGAGGCGTAATAATTACTGAAGTGAATTGAATGAGCATTTCAAAGAGCCTCTACTAGATTTTTTTTTTTTAATGTATCGATTGATCTTTTCTCACTATGTGTTTAGTGAACCAAGTATTTTATAACGGACTGCTGGACGTGTGAAGGAGCTGTGCAGCCATTGTTGTTCATTCTTTCTTTATCTATGAAGTTTACCCATTATTTCAGTTGTCCACTAAATTCTCGCTCAGAAGGTTTTTTGGACGTTTTGTTCAGTGTGCGATGCTCATGTTGTCATAGAGCTAATGAAGGTAACTTCCATCTTGACTCCATCTAATACTATGTTTTATGAAGTCTATGAGCCAGTCTGGTAATATCTGAAGAACTTACTCTAATGCATTTGTTGTACAACATGACCTTCGTAGGTAACTACTTCATGTACATTTCAACATGAGCAGCGATCAAATGGCATGGTTGCTCTGGTGAACCACTAAATCTGAGCTCATCATTTTATCAGTGTTTCAGTAGTGGAACAGAGGAAACGTACACTAATTTTCTTTCTTAATGTGGTTTCATTTTCACATAGTAATATGCAGATTTCTTTTTCTTTTTTTTTTAAGCAAATAAATTTACTGAAAATACTCTGCTGTGCTTTGTATCTTCTTGCATCACATAACAATTTGTGGAAATCACTTATGTAATGATCACTTTGTTTATCTTATGTATATAAAAAATATATAAAAATCTTAAATGTCCTAAAACAAATGAGGCACATACAAATAACAAAAAGTCAAGTACCATTTTTTTTTTTAAAAAAAAGGAAAAGCTCATTATTCTTTTGAGATGATGATTATATATATATATATATATAGCAGTATATGTTGTAACATAGTAAAGTTGCAATGCATTTACTGTATAACCCACTAATGCACGAGTCTGAAATGGGCCAGCCTGCATAATGAGTACTTTTAAGTTAGGTACCTAAATCCAATGGTAATACTTTAGTGTTTTAAGCTGTACTGCAAGTATACCCTGATTTGTGGTAATTAGTGACATGTGGCATGGTAAC
>JASGAT010392365.1:6738-30973 GCA_030220025.1 Chelon auratus | reverse complement strand
CACTGAAGAAAAACAGTTTTATTATAATCTCTAATAGTTGTTTAGTATTGTTTGTAAAAGAATACCTATCGATTGGTCTATATTTTAGTATTAATTTAAACTCATGAACACACATACAAATTATTACAGTAAATAACACATGTAAACAATAAAAAACCCCTGAGAAGCTTTATACAATAAGTGTTTTTTTTTTTTGTCATGTTACTGGAAAATTAATCTTGTACAGTACCAGTCAAAGGTTTGGACACACCTTCTCATGTCATGGTTTTCCTTTATTTTATTAATTGTGAAGACATCAAAACTGTGAAGGAACTAAATCATTTTATAAACAAAGACTGGCATTTTTGTCAATCAGCTTCATGAGGTAGTCACCTGGAATGGCTTTCAGTTGACAGATGTGACTTAATTTCTTGCCTTCTTATTTTTGACACCATCAGTCAACAGCGCCTCACTGTGAGGAACCATGTGGACTGCGGTCATTGCTGATACTACTGTATATTTTTTACACAGCATTATATCTACATATCTTTATCTGTTTCTATGTGACAAAGCAACGGGACACCGAATTTCCCACGGGATAAATAAAGCATCTATCTATCTATCTATCTATCTATCTATCTATCTATCTATCTATCTATCTATCTATCAGCCTCAGAAAATTAACAGCACCTCAGAGAGAGCAGAGGCTGCATAAATGCTTTACATCTCAACATCAACTGCGTGAATGAGGCCTTCATGGTTGAATTGCTGCAAAAAATCCACTGCTAAGGAAGAACTACAAGAAGAAGAATATAACTGAATGGGAGTGGACATTATAAGGCGTGTCCAAATGTTTTTCTGGCACTGTATATGTTGAGTGAGTCAAGTATGTGCAAACGTGAGGTATCGTCATCTCATATCAGAGGCTTGTTGACCTCACTCCACCCTCTCTTTCTTGACAGTCACCTTCCCTTTCTTGTGGCTTGCTGACTTCTTCACAGTTCCATTTGTTTCTCGTTTTATCTTGGTTTTCTTACACACCGATATTCTTTCCCCTTCCTCTTCTTTCTTCGGCTGATTCATCTGTGGCTTTTCCTTGAGGCTTTGGAACTTCTTGAGGTCGGCACAGAACAACACCTGAAACAGAGAGACCCAATCTGTGGTGACCAGTGGAGCGGCTGAAAGACAGACGGACAGTTACAGACAGCACTCACCGACTGAGCCCAACCAGCATAAGGTCCCCACAGCTTTCTAAAGAAGTTCCCTGTGTAGAAATATTAGATTGGACATTGTGTTAATAATTTAAGAAGAGCATTAACCGCTGTTCACAATTACCGACCACATAAATGACTAAGCAGGTCTTTGAACACTCACCAATATCTGTGTAAAGTCTGTCCGTGATGCTCTTTTGTCCATTGCCAGCAGCATATTGATAGTCACGCTTAGCAATCTGCCAAACGTGTGTGTCGACGGGTACGGCCTCTAACTTATCCAGGGACATCAGACACACACAGTCTGACACCTACGAGACGACACAAAGCCTTGATTACATGCTGCTGCTGGCGTTTCACTATGTCATGTCCCCATAAATATCGGTTAGCCGTGAGAGTCTTTTTTCCCCCGTTGTACCTTCTTTCCAACGCCAGGGAGCGTACGCAGTGCATCATGGGCCTCCAGATAGGGAACTCTGCGCAAACCTTCGAGCCACTGCAGCCCATGGGTGTCCAGAATCTGCTTCGCACTTTGCTGCAGAAAGCGAGCCCTGTATCCGAAACCGAGGTCCCTGAGACACGCCTCTACGCTGCTGTCTGCCAGTTCATGATGGAGAAAATGCAAGAACAATTTTTTTGTCATTAAAACATGTACTATAAATATAAATATTCCTGTCATGAGATCTTCAAATAGCTGGTGGAAATAACTCACTTTATTATTTAAATGCTGTGGTTAAAACGGTTAAAAGTAAGTATATGGCTGAATGAAAAAATAATAATCATAACCTGAAGCAAGACTTTTGTCGACTATCAACTCTGCACGGCCTCTGGAGATGTTGTTGACAACGTTATAAACTGTGGCAAAAGTTTAAAGTACCTGCAAGTGCAGACAGGGATGGAAAGTCGTGGTAAGAGGTTTGATCCAGCTGGCACAGCGGGGCACCCAGAGCCTGACACAGTCTCTCCACCATGCCTTGAATACGAGAGATGTGGTTGTTGGAGGTGCAGATGAAGGAAAACAGGCATTCAGTTGGGTCCTGACGCAGCATTCGCACACCTGGAGAAAAAAACATTTTACTCAGCATACTTAACGCAACGAAAAACATCTGAATAATGATTTGCTGTGTAAGTAAGTACAAACAAACACACTGACCAGTGAAAATGTCTGCAATGCACTTGAAGTGGCTGTCTGCTGCTCCCCATTCCCTGTACAGATCCCCCAGCTTCACATCCAGCTGGAAGTAACCTCTCAGGATCTCTTCTTCCACATCACGGTTCTGTGCTGAAGAAACAGCCAGTGGCTCCTCTTCTTCCTTCTTCACAACCCCTTTGAATCTCTTTGTTGCCTTGTCTTCTTCCTGCACAGAAATGCCAGCTCTCCTTTTCCTATCACCTCCTTCTCTCTGATTTTTGTAAACGTGGTACCACAGAGTGTCATCTGTTTGGGTCAGAGTCCACACTCGCCCTCCCATCACTCCAGTCCAGTGTCCCTCTGCAGTTTCTCTCCAGCTGTGGGATGAGATGTGTGTTAATGCAACTTCACAGAGGATGACCTAAACTGTACCACGATGGGTGACTTGGTGAATGAGCCTACCGGAAGGACTGTCCACAAGCAAGAGTGAGATCCAGACGCAGCTCTGACTTGGCACAAGCCATAGATCTCCACATTTTAGCCCCAGCAGAAAGCACCGCATGCTTGGCCATATTTATTGACGCTAACAATTTCCCTGTTGTTGTTAACTATTAACCGACGACAGAGCCCAGTATTATAAAACAGCTCTTACAGTAATGCGGCGTATGTGAGAAAATACAACAAATAATACAAAAAATTGTTTTTTGTTTTTTTTTGTTGTTTTTTTACGGCGAGCTACATTGTTCAGTTCACGTTTACAGCAGCTAGCTCAGTAACTTTCGCGGAGTTGCTTTAGGTAAATTGACATTCATTTTGATGGACAACAAAAATCTTACACGGCGTTAGGAAAACGCGCACATTTCAGGAGTAAAGTTCTCGAAAAGTGCAAATTTGACGTAATAGTAACTTAATGTGTACTCTAGTATAAACAAGGAGTGATTAATGTTATAATTTAATATCAATTGTCAAAAAATGATTGAAACGTCAATCTGATGCAACATTACCAGTAGTAGCCATTCTGTAAATGTTGTCAACACAACTGCTGATTGGTTCATCTGTTCATAGTGGGCGGTAACCTTGGTCAATCTCATTCCTGATTGGTCAATCCGATCAGTGCCCTCAGCGTGCTATTTGTTAATACATCTGTACCTCATTCTTTTACAGGAAGTCGCCTCTTGCTCCTTCTCTGAGAAAGAAAGTCGAGTACGGCGGCGGCGTGGCTGTTTGGTTGGGATTGATCCGGTGAATACGGTGGACTAATGGCGGATACGTTGACACTTTTTACTTCCATTGGGCTCAGTGAGCAGAAAGCGAAAGAAACACTGAAAAATGAAGCGCTGAGCTCAGCCCTGAAGGAGGCAATTACTCAGGTACGACCCAGCCCATATGGAGAAACTCAGCTGCCCGAGTTCGGACAGCTGTGAAATGCGGCTGTCATTCACTCATGCAGCTTACTTGTTGTTTCCACTTTTCTTTTCCCGTCAGTTTAAAAGTGTTGTAGTAACAGGTTCAGATGCACCGTAGTAGCTCACTACTTCTCATAACTATACTATGTATTCTGGTTTAGTCATTATGCTTCTACGTGCCTTTGGTAGTTCATAAACCCTCCTCCAAGAATCAACACAGTCTTTACCCACGTTTTGAAGGAGGAAACGAGTAATTCTGGTCTTTTCTCATTGGTTTTAACAGGCCCAGCGTGTCCATGGATCGTCAGGAATGGACAAAGCCATGGGTACACTGCTGTACAGTATGACATCTCGCCTTAAAGACACCAAACGCCTGGCATTTCTTTCAGACAGCATAGCTCAGCGCAAAATCTGCACAGAGCTGCAGCTTGCAGGTAATTTGTGACATTTTTGGCACGTGTGTGAGTCAGAATAACCTGAAAAGTGTGAAGGCTGGAATGCATGATGCATTGGGACATAGTAATTCTTTTTCAGGTATGCTAAATAGTATTGTTATGTGTAGTATTCTTATCTACAATATATGGATGCTCTTAATCAAATTAAAGTATGCTTGATGCAAACTCTTTTTAGCACATTTACAAAATAAACATAATATTCAGTGTGAAAGAGATCCTGAAAAACACACTTAACGTTGAAGGAGACATGAATGATTGGATAAAAATGATTTCTTTCCTCGTTTTCAGCTAAGTTTCTTCCCCATGTTTCTCTGCAGCTGCTTTGGACTTTGTCAAAAGTCATCCTCAGGACCCCATCAACCAGAAGGAGTTCGACGAAGCATGTGGAGTGGGCGTTGTCATAACACCGGAGCAGATTGAGGATGCAGTAAGTGCTTGTTCTTACACTGACCAAAACCAGGTCTGTATACAAGCTTTACTGTCTGTGGTGTGTTCAGTGACTGTGGAATGTGCCTCAGGTGGAGTCTGTGATCAAGAAGCACAAGGAGCAGCTGTTAGCGGAACGGTACCGCTTCAACATGGGGCTGCTGATGGGTATGGTCTTACAGTTGTTTAGTTTCATTTTACGTCAGCCATTAAAGCCCAGCGGACAAACTGAATGTCTCACTTTTTGTCTGAAGGTGAAGCACGTGCGGCCCTTAAATGGGCTGATGGAAAGGTGATCAAAAATGAGGTGGACATGCAGGTATGATAATTACTAGTATGTCTGCTGTTGTGATTTAATATTTCATCGCATAACGTAATGATGAGCTCTGGCTTTGATTTTAAAGGTTCTTCACCTCTTGGGACCCAAAACTGAGGCTGACCTGGAGAAGAAACCTAAGGTAAGACTTCTTATTCACAGAAACGGTTTCAACAGTTCTGTTCCTTTAAGCGCCCCGCAATCTGAAGGTTTTAATTAACTTGGCCACTTATATCTGATCATTTTGCAGCCACAGAAAGTTAAAGTTGCAGAGAATGACGCAAAGGTGAAGAAAGAGGAGGTGGCTGTGAACGGTAAGCAGCAGGCCGGAATTAATTTAACAGTTTGTTAAATTCACTCCTTTTAATCTATGTTTATTGTTTGTTTAGGTAACGTGATGTCTGGGGAGGGGAAGTCCCTGATGGAGCAGCTCAGAGGAGAGGCGCTGAAGTTCCATAAACCAGGTGAGGTGGAGAAAAAAAAAAAATACCTGGGGCCGGTTGCACCAACTGGACGTACACGCTGTCATAAGGCTGGGCATGGGATGTGCTTTTAGCTT
Source organism: Chelon auratus (assembly GCA_030220025.1). Taxonomy (NCBI): domain Eukaryota; kingdom Metazoa; phylum Chordata; class Actinopteri; order Mugiliformes; family Mugilidae; genus Chelon; species Chelon auratus. Next base: position 25,489 of record JASGAT010392365.1, on the reverse strand, counting down.
TGCGTAGAATTAAAGTCTGTTGCACCATCTTGATGTAGTGCACTAAATCTTAGACCTAGTCAGAAGCAGGTTAAAAAGAAAAGTCCTGACCGGTTTTCACAGTGGAACAAAAACAAATGTGAATATGGGTTTACCTTGGGCGCACACATCATGAGGGAGAGCGCTGGGCGACAGTGCATGTACTTGGAGTTCAGTAATGTTTCTTGTTTTACAATCAGCTTAGTTTCACTTCACTCTGCTCGTCAGTCATTTTTAATCTATGTCTTGGCCGTGGCAACTGTCACCGCCCTAGCATCTGCCGGTGTGGACGTGCATCTTCTACGCTGCGCCTTGTTCGTAGTTTTAGATGGAGCATGAGGTGTAAATATTTATCACAAGCTGAGTCCAATGTTGGGGCGTACACCCAACATTTTTATGTCCAGCTCGTGCATCAGGCCCCTGAGCAGTCAGATGAAATTACATCTTGTTGCAATTAAAGGGATTTACATTCGCCTTCTTTCATCTTTGCCGTCACGCAGGAGAGAATTACACAACTGAAGGCTATGTGGTCACTCCGAACATGATGAACTTGCTCAAAAAACACCTGGAGATCACCGGTGGACAGGTATGGAATTATTATTTGCGACCCTACTAACTTTTTGAGGTGAATTTAAAAGCACCCACCTGTACTGATGTCTTTCTATCTTAATTCCTTTAGATACGTACCCGTTTTCCACCTGAGCCCAACGGGATCCTTCACATCGGACACGCCAAAGCCATTAACTTCAATTTTGGTTTTGCAAAGGTATGACTGGTTTTGTCCTGGTACTAAGAGGTTTAATCGTCTCATGTGCAGCTGATGTCTCTAAACCTTGTCTCTTTCTGCAGGCAAACAATGGAATTTGTTTCTTGCGGTACGATGACACAAACCCAGAGAAGGAGGAGGAGAAATACTTCACTGCCATCAAGGACATGGTGGAGTGGCTGGGTGAGTTTGATTAACCCATGTCTGATGAAGTATTATCGGGTACTATCTACATTTAGTTCATCTTTAGTTTCTTATCACTGTCTCTGCGTTCCACAGGCTACAAACCTTATGCCGTCACACACGCCTCTGACAACTTTCAGCAACTCTACGATCTCGCTGTGGAACTTATCCGCAGGTGAGTGAAGGGTGTGCAGCACGTTTTGGGAAATGCGTGGACAGGTGATTAATTTCTCCGTCTGCCGTCAGGGGTCATGCGTACGTGTGCCATCAGAAGGGCGAGGAGCTGAAGGGCCATAATGTTCCTCCTTCGCCGTGGAGAGACCGGCCCATCGAGGAGTCGCTTGTGTTGTTTGAGAGGATGAAGAGGGGCCTGTTCGCAGAGGGAGAGGCCACGCTCAGGATGAAGATGGTCATGGAGGATGGGAAGATGGACCCTGTGGCGTACCGAATCAAATACACAGCTCATCATCGGACAGGAGACAAATGGTATGAAAAGATGAACATTTAAATATCTGCAGATCTTTCTCACAACATGACTTACACTCTTAACGTTCTCTGCAGGTGCATCTACCCCACTTACGACTACACCCACTGTCTGTGTGACTCAATTGAAAATATTACACACTCACTGTGTACCAAGGAGTTCCAGGCTAGGTAAACACATATTCTTTAATCTGTAGTAGCTTAGCTTCATCTTAAGCTTTGTTTCGGATGTATGGTATCATGTTGATGTTAACTTTTATTTTCTTGTGGTTGTGTCTCAGGCGTTCATCGTATTACTGGCTGTGTAATGCTCTGGATGTGTACTGCCCTGTTCAGTGGGAATATGGCCGCTTGAACCTCACCTACACTGTTGTGTCCAAGAGGAAAATCATCAGACTGGTTGAGACTGGTGTTGTCAGGTATAAATTCTGTTTTATTACTAAATATGTTCCATATAATCAGATATAATCAATCTGTATTTGTCAGAGTTAAGACCATGAGTTAATTCAGATGTTCTTCAGTGTGATTTGCTGTCTTCATTCTTCACAGACCGTTTAATATGTAACATATGTTCTCTAATTACAGAGACTGGGACGATCCCAGACTCTTCACTTTGACTGCACTGAGGAGAAGAGGTTTCCCCCCAGAGGCAATCAACAACTTCTGTGCTCGGGTGAGACGACTGGACGGATGAATGAACTGCTGGGTGGAGCAAAGTACAGTTGCATTCACAAGCACAGCGCTCTTGCATAATAATACTTCTCTTGCAGGTGGGAGTTACAGTTTCCCAGACGACAACAGAGCCCCACCTACTGGAGTCATGTGTGAGGGACGTGCTGAACGACACGGCACCTCGAGCCATGGCCGTGCTGGAACCTCTCAAAGTCACCATAACCAACCTCAAGAACGCATCGGTGTGTACATTAAGAATACACGGATGTCGCGCACCGTGGTGCTTCTTGAGAACTTGTTAAATTGTTGGGTTTTTTTTCACGACACTTGACCTAAAGAGTGCTAAATTACTCCACTGTATTCCACCTCTTCTCTCGCAGTCAGAAGTACGAGTACCGGACTTCCCTGCCAACGATGCCAAGGGCAGCCACGCAGTTCCATTTACACAAACGATCTTCATTGAACAGAGCGACTTCAGAGAGGTTAGAGAGGACAAAGCCAAAATAAATGCATAGCAGTGTATCTTGGTGCAATTTTTGGATTGTGGACAGACCATAATAAAGGACACCTCTCCTTTTCCAGGTGATGGAGAAGGGCTACAAACGTCTGACCCCAGACCAGCCTGTAGGCCTGAGGCATGCTGGGTATGTCATCTCTGTCCAGAAGGTCATTAAGGTAAGACTTCTTCATCTTAAAGACAAATTAGTTTGGTAAATGATTAATATACTTTTAATAAATAATATACTATTAATATACTTCTGTTGTAGTCGCTAGCAGAGCAACATTAAAATCTGTGTGTGTGTTTAGATGTCAGCAAAACTGACTCAGTTGTACTAGAGCTAATACTCTTAATGTAATGTAAACAGGATTTCTTGCTAATTTACACTTGCAGTAGTGTTTGCTTCCTGCTCCGTGTTTCATCTTGGTAAAGTACTATTTCCTTCCACTCTGTATCTCAGGACTCTCAGGGTAAAGTGGTGGAACTGAAGGTGACCTGCTGCAGCTCTGAGACTGCAGAGAAACCAAAAGCCTTCATCCACTGGGTCAGCCAGCCGTTGGTGTGTGAAGTGCGTCTCTATGAACGACTGTAAGTCACAGACAGTTGGTCATTCGCAAAAAACACCATCTGTAGAAAACTGACCTTACCAAAATGTCTGTGTCTTTGTAGCTTCCTGCACAAACATCCAGAGGATCCATCTGAAGTGCCAAATGGCTTCCTGAGTGACATCAACCCTGTGAGTACCCATAAATTCCTTCCATTTTGTTTCTTTCGGGATTATCTGGAATGATTGTTTATTGTCTTGTTTTTGTCATTTAGAATTCCCTGCAGGTGATCAGCAGTGCCTTAGTGGATACCTCAGTCAAGGGAGCAAAAGCTCTGGACAAGTTCCAGTTTGAAAGAGTTGGCTACTTCTCCGTGGACCCTGACAGCACCGCAGACAAGGTAAAGAAAGACAACTTTAAAACTTTGTATCTACTTGGATCTGGATTAAACCACCTTTTGTACTGTGAGCGCAATATTTGACTTTAATCTTGTTTCACTGCAGCTCATCTTCAACAGAACAGTCACCCTCAAAGAAGACCCTGGGAAGATCTGATTGACTGGAGATCAAGCCGCACTTCCTTCTTCCTACGAGCCCACAGATACATTTCCCAGTTGTTTGCATCACTTACTGTCCAACACCAGCAACAGCTCAGGCTGCAACTGAGTCAAATGAGATTCTGACATATTTGTATGTCTATATTTCTTAGCGGCAGTTCTCATGCATTGATCGATCTCTCTGAAACTGGGAAATGTAATTCAGTTTCTTAGAATTAGTATTCACGTTATGTTTTCTTACGGTATGGGACAATATGTTGAACTTATGCAACTCTGATCCTTGCTCAACAAAGATCTCGTGAATTAAATTTGACTCATTTACAGTGGCTAAGCTGATGTTACACAGAGGAGATGCTCTCAAACGACTGATAACAAAGGTGGTGGGTCACTGCCAAACACCATTTGTTTTTTAAGACTGGGTTCACTTGTGTCCTTTTGACAGAAGAAAATAAATACTATGTTAAAAAAAAATAAAGATTCTCTTCATTAATGGTGTGAAATAGGGATGCACTAATGTCTTTACATGTCTTCATATGAAGACATGTAAGGATGTAATTATCCTCCATTTTTGATATTTTCACTTTTTTGGTAGAACATTTTTTTGACTTAGTGTAATCACAGAAATTGAGAGTAAATGTATACAAGTCGACAGCTGGGATAGGCTCCAGCAGACCCCCGCGACCCTTAACAGGAATAAGGGGTTACAGAAGATGAATGTGTTCAAGTCAAGGACAGATATCACTTCAATAAAAGTGTCAATGTGAAGTACCAGTGCAAGGAAAACTGATTTTAGTTTGAAAATGTCCACAATATTGAGTATTAGTTGGATAACAGAATGACACCAGTTGCGTGTGAGGCTTTATGTTTATGTGATGTTTAGTTGGACGAGGGTCAGTGTGTCCAAGTGAGAAGGTGCTTGTGTGTAAGTCCAAATCGACTGCAATTCTTTCTGCCCACCTCAGTGTCCAGGAGGCGTACAGGACCTTGAGAAATGACAAACTGCAACCAGTCTCCACAGAGGGAATGATACGCTGCAGTCTGTCTTTGTCCTTAGCAGTGTCCCAGGTGGTGAAGGAAGAAGTGAGGATGGCCTTGATGATGCTGGTGTAGAAGTGTCATTGTCTTTCGCAGATTTTCCAGCTGCAGCAGGAAGTACATTCTCTGTTGTGCCCACTTAATTAGAGAGCTGATGTTCAGCTCTCAGATGAGGTCCTGGGTGCAGATGGCTCCCAGGAAGCAGACAGACTCCATAAAGTCAACCGAGGAGTCGCACAAGATGGAGTGGGGCTGCGTTCCTCCTGAAGTCCATGACCATCTCCACTTGTATCCCTGACTCAGCCTACAGCAGATACTCAGATTTTAACATGTAATGAGCCCACTTCATATACACACACACACACACACACACGTCTCTTTGACAGGTTTAAGTGAGAGTCTATCAAACCCAGACAAGTGTTGTAAACCTCAGACTCATGTTCTGGTAGTTGGTGCCAGATGATAAATGATGCTTATAGGATTGATGCTGAGTAAATCAAAATACGTTCAGTGTGTTTCAAGTGTCTGCCACCAGAACTAGTATTTGTGTTCTCAGTGTCGCTGTGACTGATTCAACCACACAAGGAAGAGGAAACCTGACAGTGAAGTAACACATAAAGTTTCTTTTCAGCTATTAACTGAAATTGCACTGCTTGACCAGATGATGGCGCTATATGCTTTTTAGCCAAAGGCTGCGTACTCAAATAGATTTTCACTGGATCAAATCAAACTGACGGCTTATTACTAAGTGCTCATTCTTTTTTTCAGTTATCAGAGATTGATTAGAGGTTGTATTTGCATCCAAATTACTCTCAATTCTGTTTTCTCTCTGATTTCTTTTGAGTAAGTCTCTCAATGACATCAATGTTGTTACTACCCTAGTAAGGCTAAAGTAAGTTTTTAATAAACCTTGTTTCTTTATTAATGTTTCTTTGCTGAGGAGCCGTGAACATATATTATGAACATTTAAATTATAATCATGAGGAAACAGCTGATGAGTTATTTGCTTGTTACTACTAAATGAGTAACCATGGTAACAGCTCACTCACCTTTGGGAACCGTCAGTCCAGACTTTGGCAGAAACGTCACCTTTCTGGGACACGTTCGAGACGAAATGTTCTGAGGAGGAAGTGTGTCGGTGTTACAACATACCAGAGGCCTCGAAGAGCCGTCTCTTCAAGATCCTGTCACCGTTAGAGGCCAGATCACAGCGGTAATTCTCAGGGTCTTCAGCTGTGATTCTGAAGTCTGACTTGTCTCCGGGAGCGTCTTTGTTTCACTGAAACCGTACTGCAAACTGGTGATACTGAAACTCCAGACCCTCAAGACTGTTTATTATTTCATACAGAGCCTTGAGAGGCTTTAACTGAAGGAACAGATCATGTTGGTGAGAGACATGTCAGTGTTGGTGTGACTGTCACTTTCACCACAAACATCCCTGTTAAACACTAAAATACTTTTTAACACAGCTTATTTATGATGTAATCTTTAATTTCTGCCTCCACTCTCTGCTGCAGCATGTCTGTCTCTCTCATCCAAGTGAGGGACCTGACATTAGCCAACATTGATGTAGTCAACATACATATACGAGGCCTTTGACAAGCAAAAATTACATGGCTTGTCCCATCAATCTCTCACATAGTTAACAATACATTAGCTCTATCCTTCAAATAGCTGGAAAACAACTGAAAGTAGCCATTGAAATGTACAGTGCACACATAGCTAGCTAGCTAACTAGCTAGATACTTTATTTATCCCAAGGGAAATATGTAGAGAGATGTTATTTGCTAAATCTTTTTAGATGAGGCATGGATACATTTCAAGAGTTATGGAGACATTTAGCTTGCAAGCTTTGCTAACAAGATTTTCAGCTACTGCTGTATGTGGTGCATCTCCAGAGATTCCTGTAGCAGGTCCCAAAGCACCTCCAGCAACTTCTGAAGAGCATGCTGGAGAAACCCCTGCATGGGCTGCCATGAGGCCTTCGATGGGGCCGTATATGGCCCTGATGGACATGAGACCTAAAATCCAACCTTCATAGAGGATGGACACGAGACCGAAAGTCAAACCTTCCACACGGCCAAATAAGATGGACACAAGACCTAAATACCAACCACTACCAAAACTGATGGATTGTACACATAAATTACAGCAATTCACACCAAGAAAACGGGCTGAGACAACACCTAAAGGAGAGCCTCTACCATGCTCCAATGTGTAGCTCTAAAAGTGCCCGCCGCAGCTACCCTTGTACATGGGACAGCTCCGCAAATTCCTGTCGCTGCTCTCGACGTACCAGCTGCACCAAAGTCTGCACAGACTACCACAAGGATCGATTTGCAACCTTCAGCATTGCCAGAACTGATGGAGTTCAGAGTTCACACCTAAAGTACTGTTGTCCACCAGGCCTCAAACTGCAGCTCCAGACATACCTGTCACTGCCAAACTGCCTCCCACGACAGAGCCCACACAGCAGCCTGCAGCAACTAAAGAACATCCTATTCTCCAAATGCTGCATGGAAACACAGCTGACAAACCACAGCCTGTCCAGCCTGAACCCACCGCTGCTGGGATCAAGAACGATGCTCTATTTCAGATCTCGGAGCAGGAGATTAACAGAATGCGCGAAGGGACAGATAAGATCTCTTCAATGGAGCAAGAAAAGACTACGCAGAAAAGAGTTAGAGCAATTGAAAGAACAGCTCACGTCCAAAGGAAAAGAGGCAAAAGAAGACATGACTGTTCTTCATCAGGAGCTCAGCAAGAAGGGGAATATGCATGAAAATGTTTCCCTGCATGCTAGAAGAAGCTCTCAAGGGAGAAGAAAACAAAAGGAAGGAAGCAGAGGCCTGTTTTCAACAACAAGGGGAGGAGACCGCTAAAGTTAAAGCTGCACTTACTCTCATGCAGACTCAGATGGATGAGCAACAACATCAGTGGGAAGAGGAAAAGCTCCACTACGTTTCTGAGAACATAGTGACGACATCAACTATGACGGCTGCAGCCGTCAAGATGCAGGAGGACCTGGAAAATGAAAGAAGACAGTGGGACCAGGAAAAGGCCGACCTCCGGCACTGTTTACAATCCATGAACGAGGCCATCAAGAATACGGTGGAGGAGGGGGAAAACTCCAGAAAAGGGTTAATGGACAGACTATAGCATCTAGAACAGCAGATTGAAGAGGCACCGAAAAAAGAGAAGAAATCTCTGAAGAAGCGACTTCTCAAATTGTTCAAAAGAACCTGAGCGACCCAGCCTCAGCCTGACCTCTGCCATAACCTCAAGCCTTTAACCGTTCCAGTCCCTCCCACTTTGGACCCCCCCCCTCCAATCCCTTTCCCCTAACCCAAACCCCCATTTGTGTTGTTTTGTGTGTGAATGTGAGTGTGAATGGTGTTTGTCTGTCTGTGTTTGTCCTGTGATGGTGAGGAGCCCTGTCCAGAGTGGCCTGCTGTCTCTCTGTGTTAATCCTGTGATGTTGGTTGGCCGCCTGTCCTAACAGCATTGGGCAAAAACATCTTTTGTCCATTGCCTGCTGGAAGAAGCTCCAGACATCAACAGGAATCTGCTCTAGCCATCTATGGACAATGAATGAATGAATGAATGGTTTCATTAACTGCACAAAAATAAAAAAATAACAACATACACTAATGTTTACACATCTCTTCTATAACGAAGTTCTGAGTTATAAAATATTAATGATTCTGAATATTTAAAGTAACATGATACAATCTGAGTTTAAGAAAAAACAAACCTGAAGTTGTTTTCAGGTATTTATGCACATTATAATTCATATGTTTATTCTTTTATGGTATGGTTTTGTTCTTTTTCGAAATCAGCAATCACAAATGAACATGTAACTTACTCATGGGTGATTATACCTTCCTCACAGTGTTATTGCTACTCTTATGTGTCTATTTTAATTATGTGTCTCTTTACTTTCTCATTAATGTGACTTCAACAACACTTTGTAGTAACTTTTATTTCCGACAAACCAAATTTATTACACAGTCACAAAGACTGATGGTGACTAAATTGTCTGTGGGTACATAAAATGTCAAAGTAATACTAGGAAAATATTGTTTTCAAACTGGCATATATTTGAGAAAGAAAATCATGTTGCTAAGCATTCGTCTCTGACAACACAGAACTGTCTAAAATAATTCATTCATTCATCTTCTGTAACCATCTATTCCTGTTAAGGGTCGCGGGGTCTGCTGGAGCCTATCCCAGCTGTCATTGGGCGAGAGGCGGGGGTACACCCTGGCCAGGTCGCCAGTCTATCGCAGGGCTAACACAGAGAGACATTCACACTCACACTCATACCTACGGCCAATTTAGAGTCACCAATTAACCTAATGAGCATGTCTTTGGACAGTGGGAGGAAGCCGGAGTACAAAAATAAAGTAAATAGGGAATTAATGTTAAAAATGTTTACATTAACCAGAGCAAATTAACCACCATTTGTTACCGCAGGGCTCTGTGTATAGGAGAGGGTTATGAGCTGCGGAGTCAGATTGTCACCTGGGATGACAAAGCCTTTTTCCTGGAGCAGAGATTTGTGTCAACAAAAGACAGATTTGGTGTGTACTGTCATGTACTGCAATCAGAGCGTCATGCGCAGCAGCCCGGACAAGATCATGCAGCACCTGTGTCAAAGGAAGGTGAGAAAGGACAGAGGTGTTTCGATACAGACTCAAATGGTAGAATGGTCAAATTAATACAAATACTGAGCTTGTGGTTTGCTCTCTGCAGGTGGTGTGCCTTGAGTTTCCAGAGGACCTTCAACACTGGGCCAGCAGCCAGGCCCTCAGAGCTGAGAATGGTCTAGAGGAGAAGAACAAACGAGACGCTGCACGTGTAGATACTAAGGCTGCTTTATAGGCTTACTAAAAGCCAGTTCACTAACCCACGATTAAAAAAGAGACATCAAGCTTCTCTCTACCATTACTTGACTTAAACACAACTGTGCTTACAAACAAGCTTTACTTTGACCCTGATATAATTTACACATGTGAAACACTGGAATAACAGCACTCATAGAAAATTAATAGGATTGTATAAATTGCACCATCTTGTACTATAGCAGTAATAAAACTAGCTGAGGGGTTTAGTTTGGAGTTTTTACTGCAACCAACCGTAAAATTATGGTACATTAGAGGTCACAAATGAGAAAATAGAGTTTAGGACAACCCAAAGAAACTTTTAGCAGAGATATTTGAAAACCGTCTTTGAAATATACGATTCAGGAGCAACATGAGAAACAGCACAAGGTGTTGACCTGGCCTCCAGATTCACTAGATCCCAAACTGATCAAGTATCTGTGGGATGAACTGGAACAAACCTGATCCACAGAGGCCCCTCCCCTCAACCCATCGGACCCAAAGGCCCCCACCAACAACATCCTGTTACCAGATACCACAGGACACCCTCAGAAGGCCCATGTCCATTCTCTGATGAGCCAGAACTGTTTTGGAGGCACAAGGGAGACCTACACAATATTAGGAAGGTGGTCATAACGTTAAGCCTGATTGGTGTATTGTTGTTCAGCAGGGGGCGATATTCACTTTAAAACATGTCTCTGACTCAAAATCATGTCCATGTCCTCAGTGCTGTTTCTATTCCCCTTGTTACTTTACAATTATATGTTGTTAGACATGTGTTTAAAAATATTCAGTTATATTCAACCAGCAGAACAAGATATTTAGTTTTCTAACATGTAAAACGGGATAGTGAATTGGACTTAAAAACTCTCTGATATTGATTTAAGAAACAAGAACAGTGAGAGGAAAGTCAGAATTACATTATGTCTAAATTCAAAACCAGCAGCAGCTCAATATTCAAGTGATATTCATAATTATTTATAGGGTGGTTCTGTTTTCTTGTTATGTTTAACTCTTGGATGATAGTTCATTATCAGATTATTGGTTCCAGTTAAATGCAATATGTTTGGGCGTGTGACTCAGTGTGCAGAAGGAGTGAGGAGGGTGGAGAGAGATGACAAAGAGGTTAAACAAGAGCAGAACAACAAAATTCAGAAGGACACTTAAAAACTTATGTATACACAATGAATTGAAAGTTTGTTTGAACTTGACAAAGGCAAAATACATTTGCAAGCAGCATATTCTTTCTTTCAGTTCACAGTGCATCACATGTTGTTTTACATGAAGCTGCGTAGCTGCAGAGCTGTCAGGGACACCATGCTGACCCCTGTCCACCACCTAAAGCGGCTACAATGGACAGGTGAGCATCAGAACTGGACCACAGAGCAAAGAAAGACGGTGGCCTGGTCTGATGAATCATGCTTTCTTTTCCTTCATGTGTGTACATGTCTTAGCTGAGGAAAACATGGCACCAGGAAGCAAGGTCCACCCCCTTGCTGTTGCCATGAACGTGTACTTGGTTCTCAACAATGTTCAGATGGATACGTATCAAAGCAGCATCCACGTAAACGTCAGGTTTCCCAGAAGAACATTAAATTGTAATGAGATCATCAGTGTTATTCCCTTCACAGGTTGGTGGTTTTAATGTTGCAGCTGATTGATGAAAAATTGAAATGAATAACTTAAACTCCAGGAATATGTTTTCTGAATGAGTCAACACTCTAAATTTACATTTTCAAAGAGAAGCTGTGTGTTTGAGCAACACAGCTGGCCAAATTAATCTCCCAAGTACAGACGCAGGCGACAGAGTCAGTGAAAAATTTCTAATGATGAAAAGGAGGCAGTTGGTCAGTAATTGGATCACGCAGCAGCCATAAAATCGGCATTTGCTCTGAAAGATAAATAAATGTCTTAAATAATAATCTGGGGACACACGGTATCCTCTGGAGCATTAGCCTGTTGTTTATACCTCCATTGTTTCACCCTCAGTGATATTTGAAAACCTGACACAGTGACTTTGTGGCCAAAAGGAAAAGGAAGACTTCAGAGACTGACCTTTTGACCTGAAAATAATGAGCCTTGCCTTCATTATCTTAGATTTTCCTATTTGTTACGTGGAATATGATTGATGACTTTCTGCTTCATGATGGATTGCCTGGTTTTCTGCAAGGCTGTTGTTTTGTTGTTCTGTCACATGATTGATGGGATAAATGAGGGTCTTAATTGTGTGCTTTTTGAAAGAGAAATAAAAAAAAAGCACTGTACAGACAGACAGAACTGTAATGTTATTATAGCATGGTAAGAGATGGATAAAACGCTGCAGTTGAAGCCCTGTAACCATGCGTTCATGGTCTAGTTGACAGAATATTCTGCCTGAACGCGCTCAGCACATGTTCATTAATTTGGTGCACAGCTCCCAAAAGAAAATTATTCGATGGTAAGGGTAGCCTGCTATTGTTTATAACCTCTACCAGAACTGATGTCTAAAACAGCGTGGTTTACACACTGGTGTTTACATGCGCGACTTATGGATCGTGTCTGGCTCAGATTCATGTATACGAAATGAAAAACCTGCCCTCCATAGACTGGAAGAAACAAAGCTCAGCTATCCTGAAAGCACTTCGTCTCTTTCTTAGTGGCGCCAGACTAACAAGGCAGGTGGTGTTTGACTAAATTTGCCCCAACCAGAGATCATCACACTCTGGTAACAGGTTAAACATTTACTGCATGATACCTGAACAGTGTCGGTTTTAGTTTTTCCCAAAGGACAGACAGAGAATTCAAACCCATTGGGTTTTTTTTGTTTTGTTTTTTTTGTCATGACAAAGGATGTTTAATTAGTGTAAAAATACCTTTATCTTCAGAGCACGTAGAGAGAACTGGATTATACACAAGAGACAAGGTACAAGCTCTTCAGCTTTTCCAATCAGCACATGGTCTTTGGGCCTTTTTATGTGTGTCTCCCCTGTCAAGCAAGTGCTTACATAATCATCTGCTCGCTTTAATCTCTGCATCTTTCTCGTAATTTTAGCTCTTTTAACGCGTCCCACACTTGTCCCTGCCGTACCCCCGTCCAAATCCGGCTCTGTTTTCGCCGTCTCTCCTTCAGCGCTTTCATCTGGCATGCCCACTGGCGCTCTCGCTCTTTACTGTCCCTCTTCCCTCCACCATGAGTGGTCATTGATTATTGTACATGGATTGTATGATGAAATGCCACTCGCCCACCTAACATCCTCTTGTCAGCTGCCCCTGACATCCCACTGCCTCTGGGCATTGTAGACTGTCTTTGCGAGAGTGTTAAATGCCCTCTGCGTGAGATTACCTCGCTGTGATATGGATTCCCTTCTCTGTTTAAAGGCTAAAATGTGCTGCGTTACAATGGTGAGCCTTTAACTACAGTAACATTTGCCACACATGGAAAGCACTGTTATTTACAGTTCTAAAAAAGGGGGGACACTAAATCCAATTTATCCTCCTCAGCTGTAAATTATCTGCACATATTGGAGGAAATTATCTGGATTACAGAGTGAAACCTGATGACACACTCCAAGCCACAGAGGAGAGTATCCAATTAGTCACCTAATTAACAAGAGACTGTTGTTTTAAAATTGAAGGTCTTGAAAATGGAGATAGAAAACTAGAGCACTGAGGACAAATCTGCTCCGCAGGTTTATCACCATTTACATTTGAGGCCACGATTAGACTGATACACTGAGGACACCTGTCTTTCCATTTATGACGTCTAAAACAGTCTGGTGAGAAGAAAGGCTGGCATTCATGTTCCACGGAGCCGTGGGCAAGTTACACAGATCTGTTAAGTCTCCAAAATGGAGATGCAGCGATGCACAGTGGGACTGAATTCTCTCCGCAGGGGTGTGAACGGAATCCAAAAGCCTCTGCCTGCACGGCGACAGCAACGTCACCACCTTTCTACAGCCACGGTTAGACGGCCCCGCAGGGTCACAGCGAGAGGGGACATGTGCCCGCGTAAACTGTCCAGTCAGGAACCAGAAAGGATGTAGAGCGGCTGTGACTCGCCACCTTTATTTTAAGAAGATCTGCCGCAAATAGATTTCCCCCGCAGAGACAAATAATTGGCGTGATATCTTGGGGGCACAAGCATGAGGCGCAGTGTGCATTTTAATGCCAATCCTCCACAGGAAGAACCCAGTTATGCGTGATCTCTGGACATGTATTTGGAGCAGAGCTTGAGAAGGAGTATAGGGGTAAAAATATAAATGACAATGACAAACTGTGACAAGTAACTACCTGGAATCAAATGTTCGTGGTTCTACTTTATGAATGTGGGTGCACTATATATCAGGAAATGTGTCATTTTTATGCTTTAAACAGGCCACACAAGTATAATAGTAGTAATCGCCAGTTAATATCAGATTCTGGTGGCAGGTTAAGTGGACATCTTACTCTCAGACATTTTATCTGTCATACATTTGTTTAATTAACCACGAGACATGTCTGCCTAAGTATCTTAAAACCCAATGGATAATTGTCTTAACATTTTATGCACCTGTTCTTGGTGTCCAGAAGATTAACCCAGCTCACTCAGGTGAGCCTAGTATGGTGGATCTTTTTCTATTTCAGTGAAATATCTCAACATCTACTTCTTGAAAAGGCAGATCATTTTATCCCAGGTGACGTATACTTAATCAATTCTGTCATTTCTCTTAACGTATGCAGCATTTACTTTGATGCCAACTCAGGCTTCAAGGTTTGGTTTAGAGCGAAAGACGGTACTAGCTTTAGTATTTAAGTTCAAACATCCATACCCATTCATGCGGTGGACTGCTCTCCCAAAGCTGGAGGAGGACAGCTTTCAATTTAACAGGTTTAACAGTCAATCTACTTTAAAACCATCGCCTGTGGTCATCAACTTTTGGTAGGAACCCGTGGAGGCTGAGCAAGAAATTGTTTCATTCTCAGAAACCACAATTAGACCTAGAATTTGCTGGGTTACATATTTTGACTGGCCTGAATACCTCTTTGAATACCTCACAAACAACTGGAATGCGTTGCTAGTGAGAGGTGCTATTGAGAATGCCGTACTTAACCTGCTGCCACTGTACCAACTTCACATAAACAGATGAAAATGGATGGATCCATGGGCCATTGGATAAATTTCGTCTAAGTGTTGATCTAGCACAAATAAACTTTTTAGTTGTCCGATAAGCCTTTTTATTTGTCTCCATAACCCGGCTATTTGTTTGTGTTGAGGCCTACATATAAGTAGTTGGTCATTTTGAACGTGTTAGCTCGCTAAATGTAGTTCAAGTGAGGCTTCATAAAGTCATAAGGATAGTGCCACACTGTTAATAATTAATTCTTAATAATGAGTCTTTTCTTTTAACGTTATGCCTTCTGTCCTCTCCTTTCTCAACATACAGTATATCATGTATTTAACCAGCTCTGAAATGGCTACAATAAGCAGCAGTAAGTGTAAAAAATACGGAGAGTGAAGGCAACGTGCTCACGTCCACCTGGCAACAATGGTTTCTGAGTAATCTGAGAAACTGTTCGTTAGCCCTGGAACAAGTTTCCGTCTGTATATGGAAATGGTTACATAAAACAGATTGTCAGCGACAGAACGCACTGATCTGATCAAGCTCACAGCAGAGCTTGGCAGTTGATGGTTGAACAGCTTTCTCCCTCCTCCAAAACACTCACTATATATCCTACACTACTCACTGGCTTGAGTACACACTGGGAGGCCAGAGACAAAGCAAAAACAATCCCACTATTTTCACTCTCCCTGCCAACACCGTGTCACGATGTTCTGTGGGTTACAACGAATGAAAAGAGCCAGTTACAAACCTCAGAGGAACAGCAGTGTTTTACATGTCTGCATCTGGACCAAATGATCCTCACATCTTAACGTACACTAACAATGATGAATGACCTGTTTATTCCATGGAACATAAAATACCAGATGAAGAAAAGGGCTTAGAATTTAAGTGTTGCATTGAGACAGACGAATCACAGTAACTGGTCTGTGTTGCATTTACCTAACTGGACCCATCTTGACTTACACAAACTATTGGTGCAAAGCTAATTAGACATGGTCTGTTTATTTAGTAGGGCACTTGAGGAAACCTATATCAAAGAAAGAGATTAAGCACCCCAATAACATTCAATGGTATTTAACCAGTTTTCTCTTTTAATATTCTCCAGTGCAAGCAAAGCAACGCCAGTCTTCATTGCAGTTTCTTACAGCAACGTTTGGTTTTATGTCAAAGTATAATTAGAGGATTGCTAAGGGATGGAGCCAGGCTACAGCAGGGCTATTAGTTTTTCATGTTCGTTCTCAAAGAAAAAGAGCTCAGAGTGGGCTTTTCTATTGTTTTGACTTTCATTTGTCTAAACAGCACACAGTATGTGAACTCCTGAATACTATTTAAAAAGATATATGTACATATGGAATACTTGACACTGTAAAAAAATGGATATACAGTCTAAAATCTCATGTTAAACTTTTGGACCTGGCATTTGTGTGGTTATTACTTAGACATGTGTCACCCACCTAGACCAGACTAGACACCCCCACCCCATAGCAATGACACTCCTTGATGGCAGCGGCCATCCCCAGCAGGATGCAGCCTGACACAGACACACACACAAGGTGTTGACCTGGCCTCTAAATTCACTAGATCCCAAACCGATCAAGTATCTGTGGGATGCACTGGAACAAGCCTGATCCACAGAGGCCCATAGGACCCAAAGGCCCCCACTAACAACATAATGTCACCAGACACCACAGGACACCCTCAGAAGGCCCGTGTCCATTCTCTGATGAGTCACACACATGTCTCTGATCCACATTTACTTGCCTTGAAGTTGTATCAATAGACAAAACAGTTGCATATGAACCATCTGTAAATCTCACTGTTCAGCTTGAGCTACAGTCCACTAAACTGTGACTAATCATCCATCTTGTTGAGGAGAGTACTTTCAGATAACCTATGAAAAAGGAAACGCTGAACAAAAACGTATTCAGTTTACAGCACAGAGCCATTGACTGCCCCCCTTTGAATATCTAGCCTTGGATCAGATGCTGAGTTATTAGTCATGCTCTTATCCAATCAGCCATCCTTAATGCTTGCACCACTGGGCATTACTCTGGAGAGGAAAGATTGTCTTTTATTGTCAGTTTGATTTCAGACTGGGGATTTGTCATATTCATGCAGTTACTGGTGGCACAGTAACTCTCTCTCTGTGGATTTTCTATATTTATGAGGTCAGTCTACTTAATACTGGACGCTTTAAATGGGTGTCTGTCTGTCTGTCTTGGGACCATGGTGGTAACCATCACTTTCTCTACAAAGATAAATAGCTGCAGATTTTTGAAAACCCCAACAGTTGGTCTGAATGTGTTTCACCAGGGTTTTGGACTTGAGCTGTACTTTTAGTTTCCTGTTTTATTTTGGACGAGCCACTTCCTTTGTCTCTGGTTTAGTTTTACTTCCTGTCTGCTCCCTCATTAGTCTCACCTGTGCGTCCCCTGCCCCCCTCCCTGCTTCTTTTACATTCTTCTGTAAAACTGTTACCTGCGCCTGACATTGGATTATCTTTTGTTGGACTTATGTTTGGACATAACCTGCTTGCGCTTCAGCGCCTTTTGTTGCTAACCAACCAGTAAGTTTGATTGGATTCACTGTGTGCTATTTCCTCCTGCCTTATTGCCTTTGTGTCTTACATATCAGTCCTGTTTGAACTGACACGTAACACCAAAGGAAACCATCTGGATGAAAAAATATCCCATCCACTGAATTACAAAAAGATTGTTTACCCATTTCCCCAGCTGTGCTTCTGCCATTGCATTCAATTCGTCCTAGAACAGCACTGGGCCTATACAGTATGGTCTTCCCATATTTGTTCCATACTCCACAAACAGTTTAGCACAGCTGACACCCAGGTAATTTAATGCGAAATAAAAATGTGAGGCTGTTGATCACTATCAATATCAACTTTCCTGTCCTTATTATAAAACTATGAAGAAAACACTATGTACAATAAAATAACCGTTCACCTCCGTGGTTCCTGTAAACGTCAGCAAACAAGTCACTCTTGAACTTGGACCTTTTGAAAGAAATTCCACTTAAGACGTTGTGAATTCCACAAGAGAGGGTTCATGTGAACTTTTCTCATAAACACAACCCTCGTTTGAAGGCAACATGCTAAATGGGTTAAAAAGTGTAGTGAGTTATAATTGACATTGATAAAACTCTCTTTGGTTACACTCAAATCAGCATATGCTGTGGTTAGAGAAGCATCTTTGGGACCATGAGGTCACTCCCATTGATGTCCATGGCTGAGCTGCTTTGAGAGAACACCTTAACACCTGGCCAATAAAGCATATTTGATTTGGTGGATTTGATTTAGAAGGTGCTGAAAGATGCTAAAATGCTCATTAGTCCTGAGGGAACCTGCAGAGTGGTGTTAATGATGATCAAAGGACACTAGAAAAGGCGTGCTAACACTAGACACAGTCATTTTATACACTTTTGTGATACGAATGGGGCCTACAGGCCTGTGTACGTCAACCAAAGTCTGGAGATGTATCTGAACACTTAAGAACCAAGAACCTGGACCAAGTCTGCCAAGTAATCTTTTTTATTGCAGTTTTTATTTTTTATTTTTTTGTAGCATTGTCTGATTTACATTTACATCAAACTGCAACTGTGAGTCATTTTTTTTTATTATTTTTTTAAAAAAAAAATAGAAATGTTGATATTAAATATATAGTTTGAGCCACTTTTCAAGCAAAAATAAATAAATAAGAAATAAAATAAAAATCTGGTTCCAGTTTCTCATATGAAAATATAACTTTACAGCTCTTCAGTCTTGATGCTTAAATGAGCTCTTTTATAAACATCTTTTTGTTTTTTTAACAAATAGTTTGGATATGTCACTTTAGGGCTTTCTTTTATGAAATTCCATTAAAATAATCAGCACATTAATCGATGATTATAGTAATGATTAAGTGTTGTAATGGGCCAACTTTCTGGTGTCTACAGATCATCAACTGATGCTCTGATTTCAGTGAAAGCTCACAACGTAAAAATCTTTCTTTCTGTTTTTTTTTTTTTTTTTTTTTTT
>JASGAT010392359.1:7222-19550 GCA_030220025.1 Chelon auratus | reverse complement strand
CCTACTTTATTATTCTCTGCACTTTTTGGAGAATTTTACTTGCTGTTTTGATACTGTCTCAGTTGCACTGTGCACATTTGCACCTATAAATAACTGGCAATACACGAGTTGTTACAGTATTATTCTCTATGCACTTTTTAGAGAATATAACTAAAACTTAAAAAGCTATGAATTTAATTGTTTTGCTTATAAATGCCTCCTCGTTGACCTCATGTCACTTTATTAAAGAAAAACACTTTATTTGGTAACTTTTCATCGTGCCCCTAAAATTATTTGTGTGCTACTAGATTTTTCAACTTAGTAGCACACGTGCTACTTGGGAAAATGCTAAGCGTCAAGCCCTGAGTACACACAAGTCACACACAATGAAAAAGTTTACTGGATGTCAGGCAACTTTGATTTCATTTTAATTACGCAATGGTTGATTGTGGCTGGATTTAAAGGACGTTGTTGCCAACATAAAATTACTTTAATACCTCATTTAGGCGCTGCCACTTTATCACCATAAACCCTGAAATTGCTGTGGCACAAACTCTTGTTGTTCCAGAGTGTGGTCAGCACTGCTCCTAATATATATTAAGAAATGAATGCTGTGGACAAGAAACAAGGCTATTACATGTTGAGAAAATGTCCCCATGATGGTATTAAAGGAGATTGTTCTGTAGATTTCTAGATTTGATCATTTCTGTTTCAGACATACCTAATCCCATTAAGAAATTAGAGCTCATTTAAATGTAAAATCGCAAATGAAACTATTCCTCTGCCTTTGTTATCTCCTTTTTATTATCAGTTAAGTCAGACTTGTAACTGCTGACATAATAGATCAGCATTACTTTTTTTTTATTTAACCCAGTTCACAAATAATAACTGAATCGTCTTAAAGACATAGAGATTTTTAAAAATATTCATGCTGATGGTTGTTATTGAAACGGCAGTTTGAATTAGGCTTTGGATATTTAATAATGATGTATTGTACTATGAAAGAAAGACCACAACCCACGATCTCCCTTAATTATTATGTGTGTGCTGCTGTCCTTAATAATAGTAGCCATACGGGTGAAGGTTGATAATTAAATGTCATTGCCCAATTGGGGCATGAATCAATTTGATGCTAATAGCTCCCTGAGAGTTAGTGAGCTCGTGAAAGCATTGTTTGACTCTGAAAGAATGATTCCCATCTTTTCCTGTCTCCACTGTTATGTTTCAGTGTTTGACAGTGCCCCGTGACACCGATTCATATTTTTATAACCAATGCGTCAAAGCCTTATTATCGCTTATCCCCCCGCTATCAGTCCAGAATCTATTCAGCAGGAAGAGTTTTCAGACGACATGAAGACGGCAGAGGCATGTAACCTCTCCAACCCACCTTCGCATTTCTAATTCGTACTTTCAGGTGCGTACATGTTTGCACATGTCAGACCGTTCAGCCTTCTAAATACAGCTGTGAGTAAATCTGGCATTTCACGATGGCACTGTAAAGCCTTTATGCAGATAGAAATTTCTAGAGCAGCTGGTCACGTGTGAGCACATTTCTCGTTGAAATGCAATTTTGCTTTCATATGTCTATGAGCTGAAAATCTATTTATTTAATCAATTCAAAAACCGTTTAGTGGGGGCTGGGAGCAGTTTAGTGTGAGGCCAATGAAAGTGCCCAGTTGCAAGTCGTTCAAAAAAATAAAAATAAAATGTTTCTTGAATGAAAAAAAGTTTCAGTCTGAGCTCAAAGGAGCTCCACACTAAACACTCAGAGGGCTATTACAGTTCATGCAATTCATGCGGAGGCTCTGTGCTTTTGCAGAAAAAAATAAAAAAGTTCTATTAAGCAAAACACACCAGAAAACCTGTGCTCCAGGGTTATATTAACCTTTTGCAAAGCAGGCCAGCGGCTCCAAAAGAAATTGTAAAAAATAAAAAATAACAACTCTCTCTTCTGAACTGGTAAAAGTTGTAGCGATGGATTTATTTCTTCATTCTGCCGCTGATCTGGGCAGTGATATTGATTAAAATCTCTCCAAATGCAAAGGCTTAATGAAGAAACACGCACGGGCCTGAGCTGAGATTACAAGAATAAAAGTGGCCAGGACGGCGGACAACTGGCATGCCCATTGTGAAACTCGATATGAAACATTTGTTTCATGCTCCAGCTGCATTTTCTCATCCAGGGGTGAAACTTAGGCCACTTGAGGGACGACGCTAAATGCGATCTGCAGTTTTCGTTATTTGCTGTTTCATATTTATTGTTTGAGTAAGAAAGCAATAAGCAAGATTGCATGAAATTTTAATGACTGCAGAAGGAAGTGTTAATAATAAAAAGATAATGTTTCAATCCCCCACTGTACGGCACCACTGGTCCTAATTCAGTATTCAGGAATAGCATGTTTGCAGGGTGATAGTCTAACTCACGATTATATTATACCTTATATAATATAGCAGATAATTTTTAACAGGAATACATGTGCACGTGACATTTGAGTTCTTACTGTAGTGATAAAGTTTGCCTACAGGAGTGGTTTCAGGTCACTTAGCTTCCTCAGTTCCTGAATTACAGGCATGTCCTGCACTAAATGGAATCTCTGCCTATATTATTCTAAAATAATTTCACCTTTAGGGAAGTGTCTCCCAGTGCAAGGTAGGACTGCAACTGTTAAATTGTAATGGGTGGCTCTGTTCTCACAGGAAACCTTTGGCGATTCAACAAGCACTGCTATTTGAGCTGCATACATAATATTTCTCACAACTCGTTTTGGGACTTAAATCCCACGTAGGATTTTCCTTTATTTCTTTCACTTTCCTGCTAATGTCTCCTATTTTTCCCTCAGGGGACGCGTACGCACCCACGGCAACAATTGACCCGGCGTTCTTTGGCAAAAAAAATAAAGAAATAAAAAAATGAACATGGTTCGGAAGCGCTCATAGCGGGGCGTTTGCATCGAGTCACTGAAGTGTCCTGACACCCGCGATCTGGGGAAATCTCTGCAAAACGTGGCTTGTGATGATGAATTTAAATGCAAATGGCAACTTGACGGGGGAAACAAATTACACCCATCACTTGGCTAAATTGCTCCAAATTGAAGACAAGTCCCCAAACCAGAACATATTGCACCTCTGGTTTATGAAAAAATGGAATATGGAAAACAAGGTAATAGCTAATTTAACTCCTCTAGATACTATTGCCTAGGGAAATAAATTGAAGGCACTCCTTTGATGTATGATTACAGTTCATATAGACGAATTGAAATTGTTTCTCCTTTTTGTAACGTGAGATGTAATGCCCATTTCCTGTTTCCAACACGGGGGTGGCTACATTCCTGTTCTTTTGTCTGAGTGAATAACAACATGAAAACCATTTACAGGACCTTGTCAACATTATTTCCCTCTTCTGTGGAAGACACCACCCTATCAGAGCACCTGAGAGTAATGGGGAAATCATGGCCTGTCTTTAAAGCTGCATCCCTTCTGTCTCCGCACAAATTCAGTGATTGTTGCAATGTGGGATTGAACTAGTAGATTGGTATTGCCTGATAGATTGACTGTGTGACACATTGTTGACCTTTCTCCATCCCATTCCCTGCCAGCCATTTATTTCCAGCACCCCTCCTATACCGACAAGATGTGTGCTTCATTGAGAAGAGCTAACATGGGAGGAGAATATTGTCTCTTTCCCCCCCGTTAAGCCACAGAGGATAAAAGTACCCTCTCCTCCTTTTCACTCCCTCCCCCAACTCATTCCATGTTATCCTCAGAGCGGGGAATGCGGGGAGACTTCGAGATCAGTGGTGGAGTCAGGCGAAGAATACTGATCAGCAGCAGCGGGGAGAACTGACTATTTAGCATACCTAATTGACCTCTAGCATAAAAACGCCTTTCCCCGCCGCCCCCAGCCCGCATCCGCCGTAACATTATTTTCTGTCTCAGTGCTTACAGACGTTTTTTGGTGATGAGTGAGCCTAATCACGGTTCGAGCGATCAGGATGTTTGTTGTGCACTTTGCGAGAAAATGAAATCCTCGCGAGCCTCTGGTTTGTTTTGTTCTCCCCCGCCTCGCCTCTGCACTGGCTGCTGACAGCCAGAGAAAAAGAATCAACTTCACCAACTCTTGACTGGAGAGGCAGTTACATCCAATTAAATGTTTCAAAGCCACGTTTTTTTTTCTAAGCACGAACTAAATCACATGAGTTAGTGCTGATTGAAAAGTAAGCAGTTCTTAATCGTTTCAAATCAGAACTTAACTTGGTGCAATATTCCAAGCCTGCGCCGATGCTTCAATTCAAACTCTCCAGGTTGAGTGAGAGTCATTAGATTTATGCTTAATGAGGAGATTAAACACTGAGCAGTGATTCGAAAAAAATTAAAAAAAAGCCATCACCAAAAGCATTGCGGTGTCTGAAATAGAGCTGCCACCACAGTGGGGTTTCCCAGGAGGCCTCTAAAAATATGCAGTAATTAAGAGCTCACCTCTTTCTGATGGGATTATTACTATAAAAATATCCCATGATGTATTTTGAACCTAAGGAAGAAAAAGGAGGCTGTGACAAATATTTCACCGCCTACATGGCTTCCACCAGCGCTGTACACCGATCAGCCACAACATTAAAACCACTGACAGGAGAAGTAAATAACACTGTTATGTGACAATACAATGTTCTGCTGGGAAACTTCTGGACCTGGCATTCGTGTGGATGTTACTTAGACATGTAGCACCCACCTAGACCAGAACACACCCCCTTGCCCCATAGCAATGACACTCCTTGATGGCAGCAGCCATCCCCAGCAGGATGCAGCCTGACACAGGCACACAGAAACAGTTTAGTAACAAACCGAATGGCCTCCAAATTCACTAGATCCCAAACTGATCAAGTATCTGTGGGACGATCCACAGAGGTCCCTCCCCTCAAATCCATAACATTCTGTTGCCAGACACCACAGGACACCCTCAGAAGGCCCATGTCCATTCTCTGATGAGTCCCTGCTGTTTTGGAGACACAGGAGACCTACACAATATTAGGAAGGTGGTCATAATGTTATGCCTGATCGGTATATCATGTGAAATGTTTAAAGCTAAATGGGTTTATGGTATGCTATGGATTAGGTAACCTTCAGGTGCTTGTTTAATGTGTAATCAAATGATACAATCATCTTAATTAAATTACCTCTGTAGATTAAACATTCATACTGATGTTTACCCTCCAGACTTTACCTTGGTTATACTGTCTGGCACTGATTAGACGTTTCCTCAGACTGCAACCCCGATAAAGTTGGAACGATGTGGTAGACGTACAGTCCAATTTCAGATTCGAATTTAATACATGTCCTTGGCACTTTCTCTCTGCCCTTATATGGGTTTGTTGGGGCGTTTCCTTCATGCTTAGTACAAAGTGGTAGGACACACACATCCAATTTAAGATCAGATGCCATTCATCAACATGCTCACGTGGGCGGGAACAGATTTGACTGTCAGTGCATGTTTCAGGACTCCCACGTAGGATTTTCTTATTTTCATCTCACTGCTTTGAGTAAGAACAAATTGAGGAAAGAAAAAAAATAAAAATAAATCACGCACGTGGCCCAGTCTCCTCAAAAGTGCCTTGAAGATTTGCACTGGAAAACTTTTGAAGGCTAACGTCAAATTACAATGCCTTATTGTTTTTTTTCTTCTTCAGTTTGTTCATTATTATTTAACAGAATTACTTAAGTGCCGAGTTCTTCTCTAAGACTTGGGAACCCAGCGAGAGAGATGTTCAGGCAGGCTGTGCTATAAATAAACCCAGAGATCAGACAAAGATATTTGCCGGGAAAGAAAACTAAGGTGAATTTTTTAACCAGACTGTCTCTCAGCGGTAGAAATCACATACCAGCTGCTGCACATTTCCACTGTTCAGACGGTCTTATCATTAGCAATATTCTTTTTAAGAGAGTTCACTTTGAGTTTGACTTACAATAGCTGTCTAATAGAGTTGTCAAGATCCCCCCGAATAACATGCTTATAATTAAAGCCCCAAACTACAACAAAAAGATCCTTGTGTACTAAACAGACTTCCTTTGAAAATTATTTTAATAGATCCCAAGCTCCTCCTTGAGAATCTGTAACACTTCAGGCATTTCAAGAAAGAGCATTCCTAACAAGAGTTACATCTGAAAGCAAATAAATAAAGGTGCCTTTATTTGACACCTAATTGTGAATAGTGAATAGTGATTGTTTACATATAGATTTCTGATGCTACTTGTTGCAATTAAGCGATACAGAAAAACACAATCGAGGATGATATTTGATTCCAAGGAGTGGTGAGTATACAGTAATTTCCTCAGAAAGTGGGTGAGCTACAAGGATGCTGTAGACTGCCACCGATTCAAAATGTACCAATACAAAGCAGGACTTCATCAAGACAGCTTGTAGAAAGCGCTGAAACCAAGCCAGTTCTCCGCTCCTTCTGCCACACGACATTATGCATGTGATGACAACAAGCTTCTACTGTGCTGAAAGTTGGCCACAATATCTTCCCAGTAGGCTCGCACCTAATATGGATCAGAGATTCACCCAGTCGTTCAATCAACTTTGATGTGGTGGAGCCGGTGCAGTGTGTTTGTTCATGGCTGCAGCAAGTTTCAGTTTGAGGTCAATGTGTCATAGGACTTTCATGGCACAGATTACCTGAATTATACTTCTAAAGCATGTATTCTTTGTTGCTGATTCCTTGTATACCATACTAAATAATGGTAGGATGTACAGGTATCATAGGTTTGGGTATTCCAAGGGATACCTTTACTTTAGGCGCTGATACCAGACTGTGTACATTGTACATGCAAAATAAAAATACATTTTTTTAAGAAACATGGTTCTGTATCAGCAAAATAAATAAAAAGCAAAAAAAGCACTGGAGTTACCTTAGCTTTGAAGAGCACTTCTGTTCATTTAAAACATTTTAGATTTCAAAGCAAAGGGCCAAGAAAATAATCCAAGGTATTCTGAGTCCTGGGTGAAGGTTAGCAGTTGACTGATATGACTTTTGGAACAGGTTGCATTTAAGTGAGCTTTGGTAGTAGTGCTGTGTTTGTTCAGGAGAACACAGGGCTACATTTAAAAATGCTGATTGGTGCAACAGCATTGTGTTTTATTTTGTTACAGACATAACGTGAGGAATCTCTCAGCCTCTGAAAAATCAGCCTCTGAACTGCAATGTTGGTATTATTTACTTATATTCAGTACTCCAAGGAAACTACTTGTTCTTTGTCTGACAAAAAGTGGCAGTGGTGTATAATTATAATCACAGTGCTGCCCCAAGAAACATGTGTAGGCTTGGTGCTACCCATAAAACAAAACCCAACCAAGACAAAGCAGTATGGCATATTGGCACAGTCAGCTTCAGTCATAAAGTGCAGCTGGCGAGTAGAATCTTTAGGTGGAGGGCATTGCTATGGTTGGCTAACCCATCCTATACATTTGCTCCATATGAATTAAAAAGTACTCAAGCAGTGGAGTTGCCCGGGCAAAAACAGTTCACCCACAGTTCACAATGACATGGAGAACCCCAAAGGGAAATGACTGTTCATTTCTGATTGAATAAATATTGACATTAAAACAAAAAGAAGATTTTTATAGCCTGGCAGTGGTTTTCTTTGACCTTCTTGTTGGCCTCATAGCCTGCCAGATCTGCATGATGGTAGGAAAACCATTGAATCATCCAAGTGGACACCTTTCATTCTTAAAACCAGATCCGTTGTCTTGTATCTGGTGAATTTAAAACTTGTTCTACTGCTGATATGAGTGACTTGTTGATTGCTTTAAGTTTCAACAGATAATTTAGTAATGTGGCAGTTGTGCCTAAGAACATAAAGTTTCACCCTAGAGTACACTGGGACATATGACCAGATGATTAGATGCCCTTATTCAGGAAACTCAGCATTCAACAGCCTCTGTTTCAACAGCCTCTGACATGCAGAACTATGGATGTGAGTCAGAACAGCCAGCAAAGTCTCTAAATCTAACCTCTATGGATGCATACAACTTGCCACCTCTGTCTCTGACACTTCCCTACCAGCCTAGTTGGCCTTCTTTGGCTCCTGGATCTTCTTCACCTGATCAGCTCAAACATGACGACTTGCTTAAGGCTTCAGACAGCGGTGCCACAACAAGCCTCAGTGATGTTGGTGTAATGGGGCCAGGAAAGTTGAGATGCCTGCCCCACATCCATGAGCATCTGCCAGTCAGTCTTTGTAGCATGTGGGCATGTTGACACCCTGGGCTGTCAAAGTGGCTGCTCTTGAAAAAATATCCTTCGTAGGTGGGTGGAGGTGCTGTTTGCTGTCGTTGAAGATTTATGTCACCAGCATTAGGAGCATTCTTTCAATGCCCAAGGGCAGCTGCTCACAATGTGCATTGAGATTCCTCAACTGCGACAAATGGAATATGTATAGGTGCCTTGTTTTTGCGAGGTCAAGGCTCTGGGGACTGGTAATATCATAGAGGTTGGTGGACAAACTTTTCGGGTCGTGACAGCTTACTTTTGACACCTACTTACCATTCTGGTGGCGTATATCATTCATGTTTAATAGATTTTGGAAGGGATACATTTAAATACATACATTGTTAGGAGATCAATGAAAAAAAGCCAACTGTCTCCATGTATAACAGTGAGTTGGTTTCATTTTGGCGTATTTACAAATGCAGTCAGTGCACAGGTCCTTGTTCCAAACACAATTTTCTTTCCAGTTCTATAATAGACCTCCCTTTTTGTATAACAATTGACAAAGTGTCAAGTGTCACACACACACACACAGACATTTTGGCTGGTGACTTGCTTCAGTCAGCTAGCAGATCAGTCAGCTGCAGTTCAAGTGTTGAGGAGTGAAGCAGGGATGATAAGTTGTGAAGGCTGGCAGCTTGTCTGACGATTAGCCTGGCATTGGTTAGCGCCGTGCCGTCAGAGCCTTTTCTCCCGTGCCAAAGCTAGCATCACACAAATGAGAGAGCAAGGAGCGCTAGAGATAGGGGCGACCGGGAGATGGGAATCTGCAGAGCGACGCAGACACAACAGCAAAACAAACAGTGGGCCAGGAGGCTACCTATCAATCAATGCCGTGTCATGATAGGACAGGCTTAAGTGTCACATAGCTGAATGTGAACTGACAGGTGTGTGTGCGTGTGTCGGTGTGCGCGCCTGCGTCTGTGTCTGCGCGGGGGCTACCGCTACAATACTTTCCGAAAAGGTGTACCCTGGCTGTCAGTGTCAAGATTGATTGCATCATAATCGACTTGCGAAAGATGAAAGATGACCTCGCAGAGAGGCAGAAAATAACAATGGCAATAATCAAATAGCTCTCAGCATATATATCTCCCGGAGACGCACAGAAAACAACGCACACCTGCTTACTCTCCTATACTCTCCCCCCCATACACTGATAAAATATTAACCCGTTAAAGTCTTTCTGAGAAACTATCAAAAACCAGGGCAGAGAGAAACTGCCTGCTCTCTATAGCCCCTCCCTTCTCTTGCCCCCTCATTCTTACGTCCTCCTCCTGGGGCATAATCTCATGAACTTCAACCAGAGTTTGGCACTGATGACACAGATACCTTTGTTCTGTCTGTGTCTCCTAGCGGGTTGTCTGCTGAATATAAAACAAAGACAAAGGCCAGAATGGGACGAGAGATGAGTGGCCACACCAGCAGCTAGCGCTTTTACATCGCCCTTAGGTCTTACTCTGGCTTTAAAGTCCTATCGCTGTGGTGGCTGAGAGAACTGGCAGCACTGTGACTTAAGAAAACACACGCAAATAGACAAAAATCTCAGAAACCAATGCGCTGCAAATACTCACAACACAACTAAGTGGAAAACTCACTGCAGACACACACAACGAAACCAAATAAAGAAATGCACTGCAAATACAACACAACCGAATACTCACACTACAAGTGGAGACATGCTGCAAGTGGCACAGATGACGGCTAAATGATCCCAGTGGACACAAAAAAATGAGGAACTCAGCTGGGACTTGTTCACTTTAAGAGTTATTGAAGTCGCCCACTTGGGGCCAGTGGGGTTGGAAGATGAGTTAAAATGTATTTTAATACTACTAATTATGAAGCATTGTACTTGTTTCAGATGTGCAGCCGACTTGAGTTACTTCAAAAGCCACAAAGCGGCGTTAAAGACATTTTTGGTGTCCCCTGGAAAAAGTATCTGCAGCCTGTTTCTGCATTTGGTTGTGTGCGTTTGCAGCACATGTGTCGTCAAATTGCACGAGATATTTTCTTAATTTCCCTGCGCTTTGAGCTGTCTTGGCCACCGGACATTCCCTGTTGCTTTCAACTCACAGAACAGACAGGTTTTGGATCGCAAGATTTGGATTGCATTTCTTAAGACCACAGAATATGCAATCCATTACAAATTACCTCACCACCATTACTAACTGCTTTTTCCTGCAATGCGATTCTTTCACCTAATCCAGACAAAGACACAATTACTTTTTTTCTAGTTGCATTCTTGTTAGTATTTCTAGTTTTTTTTTTCTGATTCTACCACACACGGGCAGCTACACCCATTGCCCGAAGTTGACGTCGTGTGAAGGAAATGTTAAAATTGGCACGGCAGCATTGTCAGATCTACATCTGTAGTTCTAAATTGCTGATGGCACGCTGATGGCCTTGGAATCAGTCAATGACAAAACACTTGAGGGTCTGCAGCCTGCTGAATGAGTGACTTTGCGAGTGAGTTTCGTGAGGTGTTTTTCTAATGCGAGCCGGCTGAATTTAGAGGTGAACAGAGCTACTTCCGTGTGGTGTTCACCGATCAGGCACAACATTATGACCTCCTTCCTAATATTGTGTAGGTCTCCCTTGTGCCTCCAAAACAGTTGTGACTCATCAGAGAATGGACATGGGCCTTCTGAGGGTGTCCTGTGGTGTCTGGCAACAGAATGTAGTTAGTGGGGGCCTTTGGGTCCTGTGGGTTGAGGGGAGGGGCCTCTGTGCCTGATCGGTGTACATGTTGCCATACACTGAGATTTATGTAACCTTGTACACACAACGTGCTATACTGCTATACACATTTAGTTATATATTTAGGGTAGTTTGCCATTTTTCTCATGCAAATTACCTTAAGTCCTCCCACACGCACAAACATACATATGTTTATACACATGTAACTCTTTGCTCAGGTCCTATAAGCCCTGGCACACCAACACCCACAGTTCGTTTTTTCAGTCTTCATTCCCTCGTCTCTTTCTCAGCTTTCTTGAATGTTTGTCTCTCATGCTTGCCTTCTGCTGCTTTTCATTTATGATAACCCAGTGTATCTGTATGGGAGTGCAGAAAGCGCTGCAGGCTGCCTACTGATAACCGTGTCAAACAACCTAGCACCCCCTCTTCTCCCAGGAGCCCTGCTCCTCCACTAATGGAGACCAACTCCAGCTCCCCCAGAGAAGGAGGTGTGTCAAAACACGCATTATCTTCTTAAAAGAAAACAATGGCATGGTACAAAAAAACCCTTCGAAATACAGTTTCAATAGATTCAGGAGCAAGCAATAATTTATGTATATAAATGTTCTTCAAAGTGCTATCCATTATAGACCTTTATAATTTGTATTTTATGTAACACAAGTTTGAATTATACACAAAAAAAAAGTCAGTGATAAAAATAGTTTAATTTAATTTTAACAAGTGACAATAAACTTGAACACCAGTGCTTAATGATTAAAATAAAGTTTAAATAGAGTAGGCAGGAGTTGTGATTCAATAGAAATCAATATTTTTTTACTTGCTTTAAATCTTCTGTCTGAGATCTTTACAATGATGTTTAAGCGAGAAGGACGTGCCTGCGCCACAACCAAATCAAAAATACACATTGCCTTAGCCCTGAGTCCCAAATCCCAATTTTGGAACGTACTGTACACAGATCTTAATTTCAGAGGTGTTAATTTCCAAATGTGTTAGATAAATGAAAACTATTAAAAGAGTCAAGGCTTTTTCCAGTTGGTTAAAGCTTTTGAAGTCTTTTCATCTGGCATTACTCTATAACTGGTACTGCACAGACAGTACACAACAAAGGATGATTTCAAACTTCTTTCAAAGTGTCATGGCACCAGTCCCCTAACCTTTCCCTTTCGACTAACTACTGCACACCTTAATTCAGTTCCATTGAGCCAAGTGTATTAAAACACAAACTCATAATGCATCAGTTGCTCTGCTCTGTGTCCTTCGCAGAGGCTCCATGTAAATGGGTAAAATAATTACTGAAAACACAGCCCAGAACAGAGTATTTAAACACGGTTTTGTCTGCTACAGGAGAACGTCCCTGAACCTCATTAAGAATCCTATACACTTCGCCCACATGC
>JASGAT010392356.1:0-12026 GCA_030220025.1 Chelon auratus | reverse complement strand
GGGAAAACTCTATCTATGTACACTGTTGTCCATAAAGTTGGAATAATCTTGTTTTCAGACACATTACACTTTTTATTCCGATTTATATAAATCACATTGTCACAATCATTTCAGGAGAAGAGGTAAAAAATACTTTATTCCAACTTCATGGGCAACAGTGTATTTAGAGAGCGGGAAAGCGATATGTGTGTAGTATAGAAACAATATTTTAAGGTGGACATGCTCCCTTGGAGGGGATGAGCCCTTGGTTCATAAGCCACTAGGGTGTAAATAAAGTATTTTGTAATTGCAGAGGTACTTGTACCTCAACCAGCAACAGATCTGCATCCTGAACACAATGTTGCATGTGTTGTAATATAAACCTGCAATAATTTAATGATAAGTCAAGCATTTTTAAAGATTTCCGTTGCATCGTTATGCTGACAAGGACTATGGTACATCTTCATGGCACACGAGAGGTGATGCCAGCAAACAAGCAGCATGAGAACACTTTGTCTAGCCGGTATAACGAACCATTAAGAAATGGCGTGTGGCATTCAGTCAAAGGAATTCAAGTCAAATAATCGCAGTCATCCATATTTCCTGTTGCTCTCGTCGGCTTCCTTGGACAAACAACACCTAAAACCTCCTGGTAGTTTTGTGACCCACAGCCCATCGGGACATGTAGGAACGCATCATATGCATGAGGAGACAGCCAGCGCTAAACCCGATGCACAAATCCATTAGGAGACTTGCTATTGTAAGCAGCAGGCCCACAGTGAGACCCCGCCGCTGTAAAACGCAATGATGTGCAAGGGCCGTAGTAATTCCTCTGTGCGGAGAGCAGGGCTGCATCCGACTTCATCCAGCGGGCGAAAAAAACATCATGTCATGCTAGCCATATAACGCCTCGTTGCTTGTGTATTTTGTGTTAACCACATTTGTGGCAGAGTTCTGCTGCCGTGGAAGGAATCTTTATCTCCCACAATGATTTGTTTCTTTGAGGCCCCTTGTGCTCACACACCACTGAGGAGGAGGAGAAGAAAATAAGCAAGTGAACGCATGGCTGTGGAGGGAGTATCAGGTCCTCGGACAAACTCAGGTGCACGCCTTGCGCCTTCGTGTGACGCGATGATGTGTTTGACGTATCTCTACATGGCAGCACAGCTCTAATCTTACCTGAGACACATACTGCAGCTGCAGCCAAGGCGAGTAATAGAGTTGATGTTGGGGAAACCGCTGAGGCAATATCACGCTCCATCCAAAGATCATGTAACTCACAGCCTGACAGAACCACATACGTACGTGAAAAGGGCAGAATGAAGTCATGAGTTATGACGGATCTTATAGCGCAGGACAGCATGGATAGATCATGCTGTCCTTGAACATAACTGTAAGACAGATGTCTTCACATGCGGCTGCCCTTCATATTAAATCACTGGCAAAATGACAGACATCAGACATGGGTGCATTATTTCAGCCATCCATCCCGGACTCTGTGTTAATGAATTTTTCTGCTCCGTAGTTTTGCTATGTCTTTCCTGTCAATGTTTTTATTGAAAAAAAAAAAAGCCAATTATTATTTCCCAGAACATTATACCTTAGGATTATACAACATACATTACATTTTTTAAGAGATATAATTTATAAATCATATCTGTTTATGTCAGAATGGACAGATAATATAAGACATACATTTGCCTTCTTGTTGAAAAGATGTGTACATTAATTCTGAGGCAGACATTTTTTTTATATATATAGATATTTTGGAACATATATACAGTACTACTCCCGATGCCCCCAAATGTTATGCTAAGCTAAGCTAACTGTCTCCTGGCTGCATGTATTTCCCAAAATGTCAGACTACTCTACGCTGCCTTAGGAGAGAGATATAAAAGAACAGGTACAAAGAGCAGAAAAGGAGAGAGTGCAGAGAGGAAGGTGAGACGAGAAGGAAGACGGATGACCCAGCCATTACTCTGTGGCTCTTTGGTGTGGTGGAGCCGGCGCTGTCATCGAGCCGCTTTAGCCGCTCATCTGTGGCTGACCTTGCGCTGGCATGTCGGCTGCTTCTTTCTTCCACATCAGTTTCTCTGATGTGGAATAACTGAACAGTTTTTGTGCCATTTTGCTGCTCTGCAACGTGGCTCTGCAAGATAGGAGAATGAGTCCAAGATCCCTCATGGACTCATTCTCCTATTCCTGCATTTGCAGTCACCCAATTATGGTTTAATTTAGTCAGACACCAGCACTGCTATCCGGGCTGAGCAAACCAGGACACAAAGTCAGAAAAATGGATCTGTAAGTGAATATGAAACATGTTGACAGTGTTTACAAATCCCAACTTAGACCATGGGAATGTGTAATCTCTTTAATATTCGGGTAACAGTGCTTCATATCAGGAATGTGTCACATTGACATCTCGGAGCCTCCCTGTGAGGTGAACTGCTCCTAGTTTGTTTGCTGGGTGGAAGTTACGCTGCAAGGCTGTCAGAGCTCATCTCGGCCAGGGTGACATGTGCTCAGGCACACTTGCACTATCTCGAAATTGCATCTCTCCTGATGCATATCATGTCCCGCAGGCATTAAGTATACAAGAAAGCCAGCTTTGTAAATCATCTGTTCTGTTCCCCTTTTCACAATTTTCCCAATTCCTAAATCATTCTGTCTGATAGGGGACGCCCCGGGATTTGAACTTTATAGTCTCTCAAACACAGACACACAGTAGTTGGAACAGTTAAAAGACAGCTTCTTTAGGATTGATGAAAAAATATGAGAGAATCCTGTTTTACAAAACAACAAGGCAAGCATTTTTCCATTAACACACAAAGCCCATTGTGATATTTGTTTTTCTTTTGGCCGAATTAAAACCAGAGAAATAGCTTCCACAATCTTCCCAGTGTCATTTTTTGAGGGTATCTTTGCTCAGAAGACGGGCCCGAGGGTGAAACAGCATCATGGTGAATTAATGAGCCTACGTTACCAGTGCAAACGAGTCCGCGATGTTCGCCGAGGATGAAACATGGGATTCAGACTTCACCGTGGCTTTGACTGAAATGTGTTTCCGACTTGGCACTAGCCCCAGTTTTAATACTCGGTCACTAAAATCCAAATAACAGCATTAAGTCCTTGGTAATTGATCTGAGCGTCAAATAAAAGCGCCCCGGTTTAAATCTAAAATCAGATAAAGGACTGCATTGAAGCGAAATAACAAACCTTACGGCTTTTCTATCATTAATGCGGCATTTAAGAGCGCAGAGACACCATGGCAATAAAAATTACATTTATTTTATTTTATGTGCCTGACGTACTCACAATCGATCCGTGCAAATAGGCAGTGAGTCATTCTCACGCACATGATGTACACATGCTGGGACGTGGCTTGAAGAATGAACCCAACCCTGCAGTGTTTTGGATGTGTACGGACTGTGTGTGTGAAAGATTTCAACAAAGGAACCGTCCCCGATCCAATGGTTAACCCCCCACCCCCTTTCGGTAAACCAGTTAGCTGTAAATAGAGTGCAGAGATGCGGCCACAGTGGAACACAGTGTACTGGCGATGCATTTGATGTGTTTTCTCTCAACGTGAGGGAACAGCGTCTGACAGGCTATAAGGAAAACAACGGCGGCAGTGTCCTCTCCAAACACGATTGCATCTTTACAACAGGAAAATGATACACATCTTGAAAAGGCACTGAGTGAATCATGGCACACAGCCACTTTCCCAGCAAAACCCGAGTTTATACATTTATCTCTGCTACGTTGTTGTTCGTCACCGCCGGCGAGGGCTTGCTCTTCAGTCCCTCTGTGGCGCACCTTGAGGTCTCCATGAGCAGCAAGCGCGGCACGCAAAGAGCAAGGAGGATCGTCTTGTACTCTTTACGGAAGTTTTGGTTTAGCAGTCCGTATATGATGGCGTTGAGGCAGCTGTTGAAGTAAGCCATGAAGTAGCTTGTGACGAAGAGCCACTCGGGTATGTTGGGAGCGACTTTCACGGGGTTTATAGCCACGGCCAGGCCTATGAGGTTCAACGGAGCCCAGCACACGGCAAACAGCACAAACACCATAAACATAGTCAGGAAGTTCCTCACGTCGCTAGGTTTCAGTTTGGTCCTTTGCTCCGGCTTTACCCGGTGTTTCACTTGAATCACGAGCACCCATATCCTCATGTAGCAGTAGGACACCACCAGCAGCGGGATCAGGAAGTGAATGATCACCACTGAGATGGTGTAGTACGAGCTGACAGTCTGGGCGAAGGTGCAGGAGTAGATGCGGGGATCGTACTGCAGCGAGCCGACGAAGAAGTTGGGCACCGTGGCGAGGGCGGTGAGCAGCCAGGTGAGGCCCAGGTAGCAGCAGGTGTTCCTCAGGCTGTACAGGCGGTCGTAGTGGAGGCTGTGGCAGATGTAGCAGTAGCGGTTAATGGCGATGGCTGTGATGTTGAAGATGGAGCCGATGACGCTGAGGCCCATGATGAAACCGCTGACCTGGCAGTGCAGGTCGCCCATGGTCCAGTCATTGTGGAAGATGGCGGTTAGGACCAGAGGATATGGGTACAGAGCCACCACCAGGTCTGCCACTGACAAGCTCACCACAAAGATGTTCCCTGAAGAAACAGAAAAGGTTATGGTAATGTGGTAAGCATACAACACTTCCTTTCTTACTCGACGCTCCGGGATAGATTCCTTAAAATAAACCGGAAGTATGACTGTGGCATTGAAATGATGAAAGAACAGCTTCACTGTGCTCTGTGGCTCGTTTTGATAGGACTTCATACCCTCCGGTGCACCAATCTGGATCCAGGTAAATAAAACTAACACTATTTTAGCTGTGCTTGAGACGCACCTCTAGTAACTATTAAATTGTCGACCGTAGTGGTTGATACACGGGTCTCTGATTTTTGCTGTCCCCCACGTTTTTTTACTGTTCCCACCTTGAGGTTCACATTTATAATTTTTAGTCAATATCTCAACAAGCACTGGCTACATTATCGTCATATACAGTCTAAATAGTCAGCCTCAGATTAACCGTAATGATTCTGACGATCCTTTAACGTTTCATTGAGCACCATCATCGGATCAAACTTTAACCCCTTGACGCCTGATTTGATTTACAATTATATATATAAAAAAAAAAATTATTTGTGTTTGTGCTTTGAAGCTGATGCTAAATTAAGTGGAGATTGTTAATTTGTCTATAGCACACAGTATAGATATAATTTTATGTATGATGCAAATTAGACAACAGGCATGAAAGGTAAAAATGGTAAAAACATTTACTGAAATTACAAAATCGATATGTACAAATACATTACAAATTCAAATTACACACTATACACTATAACACCAACTATTATAATCCAATTTGAAACAGAGTTCAAGCGTTTCACTTAGGACTTCTAAACTTTAAAACGTTAATTCAAAAATGAACTTCCTATTCGTTAGCTTCCATTAACCGGATGTAGTTCCCACTCCGACTGGTCCTACGAGAA
Source organism: Chelon auratus (assembly GCA_030220025.1). Classification (NCBI taxonomy): domain Eukaryota; kingdom Metazoa; phylum Chordata; class Actinopteri; order Mugiliformes; family Mugilidae; genus Chelon; species Chelon auratus. The sequence goes on along the minus strand of JASGAT010392356.1, from coordinate 6,556 downwards.
ACTAGCGCTTGCAGAAGGTTCCCAGGTATGTATTCAGTGTGCACAAACCGACAGAAGCAGTGCGTCGGAAATTCGCAACACGTGGCGTCGAGGTGTTAAACTGCCCAGTCCTTTCAATTATCTGTAAAATTATTAGCCTATCCGAATTCCCCGTAGATCTGTGCTGTCATCTGTAGGTGGTGTTTGGTGCTAATTAGCAAATGCTAAATGGTTGCAAGAATTTCTTTCCGTACATAAAACATAGAAATAAATTCAAAATATATTTAGAGAAGCAACGGGTTAAAGTGGCTACCAGTAGGATGTTCATTTTATAGCTCTCTGTTAGGTCCAAAGCTGTGGTTATGTATGTACTGCTCTATTTATGTGTTTGCATTCTTAGAAATGGGTGTCTGTGGTGACTATCCCAGAAATAAAAAAAAAAAAACTGCTAATCTAATTTTTATAAACAGATATCTTGTTCTGAATGCAGAATGGTAAATCTTCGTCATAAGACAAGGGCCGACGGGTTCAGAGATTGCTGCAGGGAGAAACAGTAAAAACTACGGCAAGTGTATGTCAGTGAGCGTTGCGCTTACCGCTGACGCTCATCAAAAATGCATCTACAAAACATGACAACGGTACACTTGCATGACAGCGGATCAGTTTGATATGTTTTTACACCCTCCGGTATGGAGGACAGAGGAAGAGGAGGGGGAGCAGCCACAGTGAGCTGTTAGATGAAGAGCTACACACATCGAACGTCTCATTGAGGTGTGCAGCATAAAATCCATTCAAGGTTGTTCTCAGAATGATGGAAAAAGGCCAATCATTGCCTGACCTCTTTGTTATGAGGACTCGTTTGAGGGTTTTTGTTTTTGTTTTGCGGCCCCCCCAAAATCCTTTGACCTGTAGAATGAAACTTCATATGCTGTTACCATGTGTAACTACAAGTGTCACCAAATAAATCAAGACTAAAATCATTGAGACAGCCCGTCTTAAAGTATTTTTCTTTGGCAGGCCCATTCCAATAAAAACGCTTAAATCAAACTGTTCCCCTTTTATAGCCTCTTGGCCTCTGGGCACAGACAGTTAGATACTTAGAACATTAGAGATAGAGTACATGAAAAAAAAATTACAAAACAGGACATTGGTCATTTTTAGTGTCCAATTACGTTCCAAACAAGTTCCTGTCCACCTGAGGTCAGGGCCGACGGTGGTGTGACACCGGATCTCCTCAGAAGACACAAATTACAGAAAATGACGTCTGATATTGTAACAGTGCAGCTGTTCTGGGTGGGGACGAATAAAACAATAAATCAAACTGGAATGTTGTATCAGATAAGGAGACAGATAACAAGAAGAGACAGAGGAGCCACAGAGAGACTCAATCGGTCTTTCATAAAATATGATTTAGGGTGGATTTCGTGTGAAGTGGATTGGACTTTTGCACGGTGTGTGAAACAAGTTTACTTTGTAATACTTCAGTTTATTTAAAACGATCAATAATTGGATTTAAAAACTGGAAAGCTACATCGTAAAATAAAAAAACGCAACGACCGTTGGCTCCGGTTCAGTCTCTCCTGCGCCATTACATCAGCGGTTAACGCGTAAATGTATGTTTTCTGTAAATGATCTGTCCAGGATTACAGAGGACGTGCCTCATTTTAACAACAGTTCATGTCAGAGGTCGGGGTGATTCCAGGGTTGATACAACACGAGGTGCCTCCTGAAGCTGGAAAGTGACGGCCCGAGGCTCCGACTCCCTCAGACAACAGCTGAAACAACAGCGTTGATTGGCAGATATGATCGGGGTGGATTTAAAACACATGCTGGCCGTCAATCCTCAGCGTTCAAAGCCTGTTATAATCCCCACGCCCCTGGGACACGGCAGCTACAGTATGCTGTTTAGCAACCAATCTAATTTTAATTTACTCGCCTGAGCTCGACTCAGTGATAAAGTTCTTTTTGTTTGTTTTTTTTATCTTACAAGGATGTTGAATTCACATTTTGCTGCCGCCAACTTAGCCGTCGAGTCAATTTCCAAGTCGCTAAAGCAGCACAAGCCATCTCTGAGGCCCGCTGAGATAAAAATAAAAGCATTTGTTCTTCATCCTGCAGTCAGCTCAGTGGGCAAATCTGTCAGACTGCATTTGTGACGCTCGCAGTGCTCGCTGTGTGCATTTGTCATTGTGCAGAGGTTTGATTCCTCGCTGACATCATGCGGCCCGGGTGTTATCGTGTGGTCTGAGTGGACGGAGCATGCTCCAGCCTCGTGGCCCCCTCTCTCTCCTCTCTCTCTTATCATCTGGAGGATGAGGTAAGTGCTAAAACCCAGCGGAGAAGATTGCAGCAAACTGCCCAGATGACCATGTTTGTTATTAAAGCGTTAAACGAACCATTACCTCGCCGCGTTTCATTAACCAAACTGATGCCCATCAGACAGACAATAGTTGTTTTAACGGCCGACTAGCGGAGACATTACTCTCACACCTGCTCATAAGAATAGAAGAATGTGCGCGCTGACATCTTTAGGAGCTATAATTATCAACGAGTGAGAGTTGAATGGAGCTTAACCTGAATGCTGATTGGTTACAGGCCGTCAGGGACAGCTGCCTTAACTTCTCAGGCACCACGGGGCGTGTAGATTATCTGACGACCGAGCGAGACGCGGCATCAAATCAATAGACTCTTGCTCTAAAGCAGGGGTGTCAGACTCATTTTTTAGTTCAGGGCCCACACACACAGCCCAAACTGAACTCAGGCGGGACGGAGCGGGAACATATCAACCTGTAAATAACGACAACTCCAGACTTTCCCTTTGTTTTAGTGCCAAGAAGTACAAGAACATTATGAAAATGTTAACACTGAATGAGCTATCTGTAACGTTTTATGAACAACTTGAATTATTTTGAGAAGAATAAGTGCGATTTCGATGCATTGCTGCCATCTACAGTTTAGTTCTGGGTCTCTCAGGTTTGTGTTACTGTATGTCCGCAACTCTTAGTGGACAAATTAGGAATAGGTACCAATTTGATTGAAGAGTTTCAATTAACGTCTTCTTCTTCTTCTTTTTCTTCTTTTTTTTCTCATTTTCGTTCTTGTCCTCTTTTTCCCTCTATATCTCCTCATCCTCCTTCCCCTACTTCATCTTCACCTCCTCCTTCTCCTCCTTCCACTCCTCCTTCCCCATTTACTTCTCCTCATCATCTTTTCTCTCTTCCTCCTTCCTTCTTCTTCTCAACTTGGTCTCTGTCCTCTCTTCCTTTTTCCTTTCTTCCTTCTCCTTTTTCTGCTCTTCCTCCTTCCCCATCTTCTTCTCCTCCACCTTCCTGTTCCTTTTCATCATTCATCCCTCCTCCTACTCCTCCTCCTCCTCTTCTTCCACCCCCTTCGTCTTCTTCCTTCGCTTCATCTCCTCCTCCTCCTTCTCCTTCTCCATCTCCTCCTTCCACTACTCCTCCCCATTTATTTTTTTTCTCCCTTCTTCCTTCCTCCTTCTTCCTCTCAACTTCCTCTTAGTCCTCCTTCCTTTTTTCTACTCTTCCTCCTATTCCTCCTTACCCATCTACTTCTCCTCATCCTCCTTCCTAACCCTTCATATTTTTCTTCTCCCTCCGCCTTCTCCTCCATTTCACCATTCATCGCTTCCTCCTACTTCTCCCATTCTTCCTCCTCCTTCCTCTTCCTTCTTTCTAATTTTCATCTCCTCCTCGTCTTCCACTCTTCCTTCCCCTTTTACTTCTCCTCTTCATCTTTTCTCCCTTCCTCATTATTCTTCCCTCTTCTCTTCCTCTTCCTTTATAAATTCATCCTACGGGCCTGATTGGACCCTCTGGCCGTCCAGTTTTAGCCCACGGGCCACATGCTTGAACACTCCCCAGTGTACCTCTGCCTCTTTTGTTATCTTTTGCTAAGTGAAATTACAACAGTACTTCACCATTCAGCTCTGTGTGAGTGAACCACAATATTTCAGCAGAACAGCACAACACTCGTGGCACACTGCTTCCCTCCAACCCAACACTTCTGAATGGCAACAATGCAGGACGCAAAACGTGACGAGAATAGGTGCGTTCACTCGAAATGAGATGAACAGACCGAACCAAAAGGCAAAAACAAAAGCCCACGACTTTTCAATCTCACGACTGCCATGGCTGCGTGCACATGTGACTCTCAAGGGCTTACGCTCCTCTGTCAAAACCCACCGCCTGCATCCCATCACTCTCACCGCTCACGCTGGAAACGTGATCTACTACGCCGTGATTCAGCCGGCTATATTTATAGACACCTTTGAAGGGAAGAGGGATTCATGAAATAAAATGTGTAGGAGGGCTGGCGTTGCTCGAAGCCAGCTGAATGTCAGCAGGTTTATTACTACAAGTGCCCGAGCTAAATTAGATCTCGTTCGACTTAGTCAAGTTATCAAAAAATAAGCAGGAGTAACCTTTCGGCAAGGGCACCAGCTCTGATGAATTAGCAGTGACGACTTGGTGAACTCATCTCCAAGGGGCCAGAGAGTCGTTTGTTTCTTTGTTTGTTTGTTTGTTTTTTTTCTCAGAAGTTTAACATTAAACTGACATGAGATGCCTTTTGGTGATGCAGCCCCGCTATGAGCCCGGCCAAAAACGTCATCGTCATCCTCAAAGGCCGTGTGTACCAACCAGACCTCCTGTAAATAAGACTCACCGGCCCCCGGGAGAAATGGGACCACCAAGTATGCGTCTGGTGCTTTTTCTACTCGTCGATCCCTGAGACGTTGGAGGACGGTGGTGAAATATCTGAACAAAAAGCAGCATCCTTTTAAACTGTAGATGGCATCTCCAGGTGTGTTTTTTTTTTTGTTAGATCATCCCATTATGCCCCGCGGCGTTGTTTCCACATAATAAAACTAAATGTCATTTACTATCGCGCTGTCTGGAAAAGAAGACATGCTTGATGTAGTGAACTAAGTGATGTTCCCCGTGGATCTGGGCTGTCAATTTAAATTGGCTTCTGGTTTGACTCACTCAGTCCACTGACTCAATTACGATCCAGTTTTTAGGTTTTATTCATGACTGCGGAGCGGCCGCGGGGGGCGCCATGCATGATTTAACAAAATCCAAGTCCATCCCCGAACTTTGCGCATCCCGTGACCCACGGACTTCACGCGCACATGGGCTCAGTCTTGTCATTCTCCGATCCATCTGCTCCCCCGTTCATCCTTTACTTCCTCTCTCTGTCTGTCTCCCTCTCTCATGAGTGCATTTTGTAGGTTTATTTTTAGTTTGGTTAACCCCAGTGGGAAGCTCTAGTGTTAACAGCCCCCCTTTGGCAGCGCTACAGTGGCATGCCCCGCACTTTGAAGATTCTTGCGGATAGATGCTGCTACATTTGCACGCTTGAAAGAACCTGCAGAATTGAGAAAATGGAAGCATGAGGTAGCTGCTCTGAGCAGACATACCAAGGGGCACGCATGTAATTCCACCCAAAAGCATCTAACGACTGTGTGCATGGATATTTATTTTAATTATTTATTTATTTATTTTTGGGAGGGGGTTAAGTGGATAGTGGAGGGATATATGGAGGCAACGCCAGCGTGTTGAAGTGAAGCGGACCAGAAAGGTCTTGCCGCTGTGTGTGTGAGAAGGCCAACAAGCAGTCTGAAACAGCATGTTTATTGGAGAGAGGAGGTTTTCAGCCGTCTGCCTGTCACAAAGAAACCCACAAACATGTCTGAGTATTTATTTTTTTTTCTTTTTACCTAGCGTGAATCGTAAACTATACCTTAATGTAGGCCCAGGGGATGTCGTCCTATGTTATTGCACCTATCCGCCCTTCATAACACAGCCATCTATCACAGAAACCGGCTCTGTTTTTTTTTTTGTTTTGTTTTGTTTCTTTAATCTTCTGACAGACAGATCTCCTACAGCTGCTCTGAGATCCTCAGCTTTGTGTGTTCCTTTCGGAAACTCTGTACAATTAAACTTTCATACAAAGTGAGCCAAACCTATAAATAGCTTGTTAAGAACAGAGAGGAGATTGTTGATGGGCTAACAGCAGTAACAATTTCAGTCACATAAGGACAGCCTTGGAAAAAGTAGCAGGAGAGCTTCTAAGCTTTCAGGTTCTTGCCCGTACACGCCAGCCGACGGGACGCTGGGACTCTTCGGAGGACTCTAGTGTGCGACAGGATCTGTCTGTCTGTCACACGAAGTGACACAAGGTCAGCAATCAGTGCGCCGTCCGCTGTCCGCCAGCATGGGGTGGACTTTTGAAGAGGCCATTTACTCCTGCGCTGTTGTTTCTGACCGGTCATCTGTGTCATTTATGCAAACCAGATAATCGAATTATACTACGGGCTCCTAACCTCCCAAACCGCTCTCGGCCGGTGCACGTCGGATGCGTTATGTAATGTTATTTGAAATTGCCATTAAAAGCCCATTATTCCCAAAGAGTCACTTGCTCCACTCCCTCATTCATATGTTCTCATTAGCATTACGCTGCGATCACTGAGTTTAGTCTCTCAGGCCGAGCAGGAGGCCTTCCTGGTGTGCACTTTTAACCGTGAAGCTGCTAGTTGCGATGGCCTGCTTGACTTGCA
>JASGAT010392353.1:0-19605 GCA_030220025.1 Chelon auratus | reverse complement strand
AGTGCAACAAGGTAGAAAAGGACCTGCTCTCTATGTAGATATGAAGGGTTCCTTTCGAGACAACAAAAACACTGCTAAGCCAAAGCCCTTTGGAATGCTGCTGGGATGCTTTAGCACACGTCCTTCCTTCCTGCTGCCGTGAGGCTGAGCAATCAAGTCCCCTCCCAGTAGACCACACACACGCCACTGAACAGTCACAACACTGTAAGGATGGCATTAGCCAGATGATGAGCAGTGCCTGTGGTCACCTGTTACACTGCATGGAGATCTGTCCTAAGAGTTCAGGACTTACCTCATGATAACACTCTCAGAGTCCTTTAGACTGTGCAAACTCCAGTGAGCTGTCATATCCTGTTTCCATGTATCTGGTTTACATCTAGCTGCTCTACCATAGACTTGATTGACATGGATTGCAGCTGGGATGGCTGTGGTCGTATTGTTAAAGGAATACAATTTTGTTTTGTCTGAGTTTATTTTACTGATTTCAAGAAACACTATCCATAATATTATTTGTATACACCATTCATAAGTTTCTATTTGTCCAAAAATGATCAGTGTGGTGCATACCATATACTGTATAAAATAAAACATCTCTTATTATACAGTCTATGGTCCAATGTCCAGTGCTCCTCTGCTGCCCTCTGTTCCAAAATGGAAACTGATTCAGGTTCCATTTCTTAGGAAATGAAACCTGAATCAGTTTCTTTTTCATGGTCACTCCCCTGCAACAGGCTGGACAGGATAAACATGCAAAACACCCAAAGCTGTGCTCAGTACACAAATCTTCCAAAGCATGGACCCGGGCATTAATTTGGAAGAACTTTGTAAGTATATATTTTCTGAAAGAACGGTTTCCTAAAATATACTGTGAAATAGTTACTGAATGTTTGACAAATTTGTTTTCATTTTCTTTTTGTGTATCATTTTCAGGCAAGTTGGTCGTTATAGGCGCAGGTAGGACACACACACACACACACACACACACACACACACACACACTTTTTTACATGTAAACCTTTGAATCCTGTTCATCAATAGAGGCATTTTTTTTCTGCTATCATCTTGTCCAGGGGGTGCTGTAACTGTGGCACTGACTCCTGCTGCTTTGGCGGCACTGGGTTTCACCTCCACTGGAATAGCAGCAGGCTCCATTGCTGCCAAACTAATGTCATATCTTGCAATTGCTAATGGTGGAGGAGTTGCAGCAGGGGGTATCTTTGCAACCTTGCAGTCATATGGTAAATTAAATGATTTCTATCGCTTTATCTTCATAGCCAGTCAGACTAATAAGTACGTTTCATGATAGAGAGAAACACAAGCTGCAGTGACATTCAATATAAATACTATTGCCAAACATCTCTCTTAACGTTAAAATAGTTCATGTATTCATGCATTAAATGCAACATTCTGATATGTAATATTATGTGAGGCTTTAACTTTCAGTTAGTGAGGTGATTTTGCCTCAGAACAAGGAATGGAGAATAACTATTAATGTATATTAGATAACATCCTGATTGTCTTCTGGGAATACTGAAATGCACCTGATGTAATGTCATTTTGCTGTAGGTATGGCTGGTCTATCATGGTTTGCCACTGGAGTTGTGGGCAGTGCTGGAACAACAGCAGGATTAGTCCTGTCAAGCATATGTAACATTACTCGGACAGAGAAATGAACTACACATCATGTTTTGCACTAAATCTGTACAACATAAATTAATTTTGATCGTCATGTGTATTTTCATATTTTCCAACTATGCAAAACTTTCTTGTGTTATTGTATTCTCTTTTGCATTTTTGCATTCAAGGGCATCATGTAGACTGTGGTAAAGGTTGCATATGCTTGTTCTTTCTTTGTTACTTTAGTTTTTGTTGTGTTTGTTTTCATTGGGGATCTTGTGGATGTCATTGTTATATGCTGCATTTTTTATATTTTGTGAGTGTGTATGGCTGCTACTTAGCAAGATCTCTGGTGAAAAAATGATTGTAAAATAAAAAAATAAAATAAAATCAAATGCCATACACTCAATATAAGATGTGACTTGGCAAGATAATATATTGTTTTAGAACTGGGGAAGATGCAGATGTGATTTCCAGGATGTTCATTAGTGCTGATGAAATGTTTCTGTTTCTGACACATTTAACTGAGTCTAAAGGTCGTTACTATGCCGCATCTTTGAGTTTATGATTCATCCCAAATAAAAATTCTTGCAAAACTAAAGTATGGATGTTGTTACTCCAGTAGCCACTTCAATGTATTGATTTTAAACATCAGCGTTTCACAGAAAGATTTGAGTTGGGGTCGGACAACAAAGCGGATGAAAATAAACACATGGAGAAGAGAGGTCTAACCACCACGAATAGATGCACTGACACTCACCAATGATGATGGTAGTGACAATAATTAAACATCTCACGACTCTCATGAGAATCTAGCTGCCTCACAATGCACAGTAAGCAACAGTAGGATAAGGCCCACTGCTATACAGTCAGTGAAGGGTAGCTGAAATGAGGTACAGTCTAGCTGCGGCATTGTACACCATTGGAAGACTTGATTCCCAGTGTGCATCAGGCCTGAAATGCACCTGTGTATCAGGCATGGACAGAAAAGCCCAAATGGAGGACACTAGCCTTAACTTAGTAGAGGCAAAGACGTCAATAAGGTTAATAATTAGAACTGATATTGTCTACATACAAGATCATTGACCGAGGCACAAAGAGGACTGAGGTGTGGCAGGTGTCTTGGGTGATAATCTACTCTTTGGACCCACACACAAGAGAGATGGTGATCTCAAAGACAACACATGATCAGAATGAGAAATTAAGCCCTGAGTTTGTTCTCTATCATAGTGTTATGAAATAATTTGAGGGTTAAACCTTTACAATTACAGTAGCACTTGTTCTTTCAGAAAGAAAAAAGCATCCATAAATCCTGTCTGCTGCTAGAATGCTGCAACTTGCCCCACTGTGGGCTAAATAAAGGATTATCTTTTCTTATCTTATTCCACTATGGTAATGTTATCACAGCACCGGCAGGTTTGATCAGGTTATTGAACAAAGAGACAGTGCCACTGATGTCAGCAACATGGACACTGACCATTTATTAGGTACACCACATTCTGGTGTTGTGATTCGGCTCCATTTTGACGTGACTGCGTCGCATCATCTCTGCAGAACACACTTCATCCAACACATTTAGCCCAAAGACACTTGCTTAGATCAGATAAGATACTCACGAATAACCATATTTTCGTCTGGGCTGGTAGAGCGACCCTTCGAGAGACTTTTATTTCCTGGACGCAGATGAAGCCTGACAGTGCGAAGTTCACACTGCATCCATTTATGGGGAGAAGACGCCACCTAGAGGTGAGCGGCCGGAAGAAGCACAAATGAAATCATCGTGGAAGTTCACGTTGCCACTGCCATTTAATAAACTTACAGATAAAACTAACAAATAAATGAATGAATGAATAAAACGCAAAGGGGAAATACTGCAGTTCTACCGAGGAGACATGTTCTTCCAAATCAACTTGTCATGTTTGCTCCGATAAAAGCTGAACCTACATGTTCGATAACCACTTCCTGTTTTTTGTTTAGAATATTTTATATAATCCGTGATTTTTGTTTGTAGATATCACTTGTCCTACAATTCAACTAATATATTATAGACGTTTTTATTATTAGGCTATTTATTTAAACACAACATATACTTTCGTCTGAACAGATAATATGGTGCTATAAGTCACACAATTAATTCAATATTTTTCTTTATTCATCCATCTGGTAAGAATGAGGTATAAAGTGTAAAAAACAAGTGTATGAGTTTATATGTAGCTATATGTTTATTTCACGGTGGTGAAAATGGACCTGCGTTGGTCGCTCTGCTCGTTAAGCGGATCTGGTCACGTGATAAGGGGCTGCGCATGCGCGGGTTCTTTAATGGCTGATGGAGAGAAGATGCCCACTGGTATCGTCCCCGTGTAGCGCAGGAAAGCCACCAACCGGTCCAGTTTGCCGCAGATCCCACAGACTCTGTCGTCTCTCGGCGCAGCTGCATGTCGCAGCCCGACACAAGAAGCCCGATGTCTGTGGCCAATGCCAAACACACTGTTCTCAACCCGGTAAGAGGTTTACCGTCATTGTTGTTCCCATTATTATTATGACTATCTACACCAGCCATCTGATGGCACCTCTTGATGGCTCCACACACCCTCATGTAGTTACACAGCTGCAAACCGTGCACACACTCCCCGTCACTTGTTTATACTCGAACTGACACAAAGCCACGCCAGTGCATGTTTCAGCTTCTGGACGTGGCTACTCAGCTCTGTCTCTCTTTAGACAGCAGTCTTGTTGACGTTTTATCCTCACCTCTCCGCTTCAGGTGATCCCATACACTGGGCCCATACCTGGAGGCCTGCACCCTGGGGAGATCATCATCATCCAGGGCACTGTGGCCCCGGATGCTGACAGGTAAGATCTGATTTAATACATCTATCTATGCTTTTCAGAAGTAAAGCCACAGTATTTGATTTTCTGACTTCTAAACACTGTTCATCTACTCCAGTGGCTCCCGAACTAAACCATCACACAGCTTTTCAGCTTAAACTGACTTGTTCCATAGCCAGCTTTGCAGATAAATCAAGGACAAGCACTAAAAATACTCTGATCAGGCATAACATTATGACCACTGACAAGAGAAGTCAGTAACATTGACCATCTTGTGACAATTCAGTGTTCTGCTGGGAAACGTTTGGACCTGGCTTTCATTTGTGTGGATGTTACTTAGACATGTAGCACCCACCTAGACCAGAACTGGCACCCCCACCCCACAGCAATGACACTCCTTGATGGCAGCAGCCATCCCCAGCAGGATGCAGCCTGACACAGACGCACACACAGAAACAGTTTAGGAACAACTCAAAGAAAACATGAAAAACAGCACAAGGTGTTGACCTGGCCTCCAAATTCACTAGATCCCAAACTGAAGTATCTGTGGGATGATCCACAGAGGCCCCTCCCCTCAACCCAGAGGACCCAAAGGTCCCCGCTAACAACATCCTGTTGTCAGACACCACAGGACACCTTTTTTTTGGAGGCACAAAAGAGCGATTCTTGTTAAAATACTGTGAAAAGGGTCTGTGAAAAAGGGTATGTTTCACCACTGATCCATCCTCAAATGGAGCATCGCCTGATTACTGACAGTTATTATGAATTTTTGATAATGTCTTTAAGTTTCCAATCTGTTGGCATCATCCAAAACATGACATGGCCTTTGAAGGACTGTATAATGATGCTCAGCTCTCTGCACGCCCAGTGGAGGACAGCAACAGGTCTAACAAACATAAGCGTCATAACTATGTGCTTTGGCTAACGGTGGATCACATCACTGCAGCAAAGATGGATTGATGGGTTTGAGGGATCCTGCTAATTTAGTCAAACTGAACAAATAATTAAATATAATAATCTTCATACTGGGCCTTGACATGAGAGCATAAGATGAGGTAATAATGTGAGGCATGCCTGTGAATTTGAATCTAATGCAGTTAATCAAATTACTTAAACTCCCTTATGTGCAGTGAATCTGGAAATTTCTGGGACCCTCTTTGCTCAGGTGCTCGCGTGTGTGTGTGTGTGTGTGTGTGTCCTCTTTGCAGGTTTCAGATCGACCTGTCGAGCGGCTGCAGCACCAAGCCGCGCTCCGACATCGCCCTCCACTTCAGCCCTCGCTTCAAAGGCTCGCCCTGCGTGGTGTGCAACTCCCTGCTGCGCGAGAACTGGGGCAAAGAGGAGACGCTCCCGCAGCTGCCCTACAAGCGCGGGGCCCCCTTCGAGACCATCATCCTGGTGCACGAAGGCGTCTTCAAGGTCGGTGAACCCGCGCTGGCAATGACCTGTGTGACCTGTCTGAATTCACAAGATGCTCAGTTTACTTCTCTTCCCTCGTAAGGTCGCGGTAAACGGCGCTCACCTGCTGGAATACAAGCACAGAATCCCTCTGAACAGGGTCGACACATTTTCTATCTGTGGGAAAGTCAAGGTGCACGCTATTGGCTACATCCCAAACTCAGTAAGTACCCTATCATCCCTTGTCTTTGTGGTTTTATTTCCTCAATAGCTGGTTAAATTTGTGTTCCTTGCTCAGAAATTTCAGCTAAATCATGTCTAATGCTTTCGTTTCTCCATTGTAGGCAATATATTCAGAATCAGGTGACTTGGTGAGTTTTTCCTTTTGCGTCATCTACTTAAAACCAATCACATCTCCTAAATGATTTTTAGTGTTCATACTCAACAGATGGTTCATTCAGCCTATTTAAATTACAATTATTACAACTTTCTACTTTTTTTTTTTTGCTAACCTCAGGGATCTGGAAACAGAGCAACAAATAAATAACACACACATTTCAAAACTTATTTAAAGTTACATTATCATTTCAGAGCCTCCCTTACAAAGGCAGCATACTCAAAGGACTGAGTCCAGGACAGCACATCACCATAAAGGGTCAGGTCAGCATGTATCCTCACAGGTAACTGATGAAATTTATCCTGGCGCTGCTAGCGTTCATTACATGGTGAGATTAAAAGGAAAAAAAAAACCGAAAAATGATTCACCTTTTAACCAACGCTGCCTCCAGTTTTACAGTGAACCTCCGCAACAGCCGGACGGAGAACATCGCTCTGCAGCTGAACCCCCGCATGAAGTCCGGCGTGTTCATCAGGAACTCGTACCTGAGTGAATGCTGGGGTCAGGAGGAGCGGGAGCTGCCCTTCTTTCCCTTCACACCAGGGGAGTACTTTGAGGTAGGAGTCACCTGCAACTTTCAAGATTTATTCTACAACAGATTCAGCTCTCTTGTATTGGTTGACTGGTCTTCTCTGTTTTTTTTTTTTTCCTCCACCACGCTGTCAGATTCTCCTCCTCTGTCAGCCTCACCAGTTCAAGCTGGCAGTGAACGGCTCGCACTTGTTCGAGTTCAGGCATCGGGTGCAGGACTTGAGTAGCATCGACCAGCTGGAGATCATGGGAGACCTGGAGCTGACTGATGTGAAACTGTGGTGACTCTAGGCTTTACACGTAAACCAGCAGTATTGACACTATTGTGTTCTGGTTATCAGTGCTAAATTAGCTTAGCCACAATGACCCAGACGGTGGATGGTGAACACGGGAGCCCCTGTGCTGACTTCAGGTTTGAATCTAAGGTCAGGTTAGTGTTGCGGCCAGCGTCGGTCACTGATTTTAAGCTAGCGTAGCATTTTCACCGTCCAAACTTCGTGGACTGCTCCGACCTTGGAATAATTGGTATTTCTTTCCAGCTCTGACCAGAGGAGTGATGCATGCTAGTAAGCTGTGCTGGAGCATCAGGCTATGAGCCGCCATGACTGTTTACAGCCAAAAGATGATTTCTCATACCGTCTCTAGTGCATCTCTGCCATGGTACAGCTGTAATAATAAGTAAAACAGGACATATACATATATATAAATATAAATGTTAATAAGCACTTAACTTCTGGCTTTGCTTATATGTAAATTATAAGACAGTCAGCAAATTCAGACAATGGATGTAACTGAAAAGGGCTCCATTATTTTGGAGCAATATCTAGTGAAGAATAACTTTTACTAATTTTAAATAATCCAAAATCTTTTTTTTTCTACATAATTTGTGGCAATTTTACTTTTTTTTTTTTTTTAAATAAAAAAAAGAAGCATATTGTCACAAATTAAATATTTTTTATCTATTCATTTACCATGTCACGTTGCAGCAGAACTCAAGCACAGTTCAGTACAGGGTCAATTTAAAATATTTTAGTACCCTTCAAAAATTCATCCAACATGCATTGTTTGTGAAAACTATAAAATATAGTTCAGTCCTGCATCCATGACCATGTCTCACCCAAAGATCAGCACTGCTTCAAAATGGAAATATCCCAAGAAATCTAGGGATTGTCTTCACCACGTTTCTGTTGTTATTGCTGTAAAAATGTATGGAAAGAATTCTCTATGTATCATACCTTATTTAATAAATAAATGTGTTACTATTATGATTTTGTAGCCACTGTTTAATATGTCTAGACTGATTTGTTTTTAGCGTTGCAGAACTCTTAGCAAAGAAAAATTTACTTTTTAGCCAAAAATATAAATACACTTTTATGTAGTGATATTGCTTCTTGTTTCAGTGTTTAGCTGTTTGAACTTGACTAGCTTCTGTTCTATACTTTTAGTTCGTTTACAGTTTAAGGTGGAATACAAAATAAAACTTGTGTTAGTTGCAGTACTTGTGCTCAAACACAAGGTGGCAGAAGAGAATTAAAGTGTGACTTTACTATTGAGGTATTTTGACAAACACACAACCACCAATCAGTCTCCCTTTTTTTGTCTAAAGAAATGCAATTCCCTCTTTCAGGCACTTACGTATTACTGACAGTAGCTTACTGGAGACTGAGAGCTTGTTTTTTCTGAGCACGTCATATGTTACTGCCCAAGGCCCAACCAGAGACTTCAGTCAAGATGAAGGGGAGATTATATCGCCCAAAGAAAGCCTCAACCTTGTTTGTACATCCATAAATGTTCGACAACTTCAACACCAGACGGGCTTGTTTTGACCACAGGCACCAGTCACAAGACAAACTTTAAAGGAAACACTATCACCGCGTGACTCTCACATCAGCGCCCGTTATGCCTTTGATATTAATGCAATCGAAACTGATAAAAAGTTGGTGTTTTATTAATATCCACAGGAAATGTAATAATCTGTAAGAGTTGTAATAACCATGGTACAGTACAACAGTCTCTTATTTTTTTTTTTAACATAGAAAAAAAGCAGGATGATATGCAACATGGAGACGTCAACCATTGCACTGCTGAGAATGNAAAAAAAAAAAAAAAAAAAGGCATAAGACACCGTCCAATCAGCAACAGGCAAACAGGCTAAAGTTTGTTTTACAAAAGAAAATCTGTCAGACCTGTGATCCACTGACAGAAACTCAGAAGCCTTCTGACCAAAAAAATGTCATCAACTTTCAAAATATGGTTTGTTTGTTTTTTTGCTTGAAATGGCTCACAGACATTTGCCACTTTGAAAAGCAAATTGTGCAATCTCCAGGAGCTAATGGATTATGCTTCCCTTGAAGTAACAAAAAACAAACAAAAAAAAAAGTATACATCTGAGGTGTCCTCTAGGCCATTACACAAGGAGCTATCTCGCCCTGTTCCAGCAGAGAAGTTTGGCAAGACACTGGCTGAGTTCCACTTCAGTTCAGTTAAATTCCTTGCAGTTTTTTAGCAGCTGAATTCAAACCACAATTTGTAATTCAAGGGGAGAGCCAGGTGATTCCAAATTGGCACAGGAGAGTTTGAGGGGTTGGATGCATGTTTTCAGTAGGGAGTGGGGGGAGAGTTGAGCAGATATATCCTGTTGTCAGACAGAACTGAGCTTAACCAGTCCTCTGACTGAGTCCTCGTGTAGTGAGTCCTGGCTGGCTGGGTTGTAGAAGCCGGCCTGCATGGTGTGGCTGTGGCCCAGCGGGCTCCCGCAGTGAAGCATGCCCGGCGGCGAGGGCACTTCCTCTGGCGTAAGAAAGTGATGGTGGACCACTGGCTCCTGGAGGGGGTGGCCGTGGTTGTGTGTGTGGCCGTGTCCGTGGATTGGTAGCATGTCAGTGGCCTCGTGGCAGCTGAGGCTGGGGGTGGACGTTGGAGGCGTGGGTTGGCCGAGAGGCAGTGAGGTGCATGGCCCGCCGAGGGTTAGAGAGGTTCGGCCGGGTAGGGTCCCTCCGTTTTCAGGGGAGGCCGCTAGGATGACTGGCTCGCTGGTCTGCTGCTGGAGGAGGGGTGTGGCGGCGGCCTGCAAAACGAATTTGGTGCTCTGAATGCACTGGTCTTGGTCACACTGAGAGAGTGAGCAGCAGAAAGCAGGAGGAAGAGGAGGGTGTGGCAGGAGGTGCGAAAGGGAAAGAAATGCCAGAGGTGAAGGTCAGAAATGAAAGAGAAGCCGTAGGGAAAATTAGAGGAGAGGAGAAAGAAGCGAAGACGACAGAATATGCGAAGACAACACATGAGGAGACAGGTGATTTGACGGGGGAGAGAAAAAGAAAGAAAAAAGAGATGTTAGTACCCTTGTTAGAATGCAGAGTTACACAAAGAACCCGCACCAGTTCGTGTATCCACTCCAGTACAAACAGAGCTGAGGTCAATAGACAGAGCTGAGAACACAAAGCTATTAAGTGACTGCTTCATGGCCTATTGATCTCTACTGCCATGCTTTAGAATGGAAATCACATGTTTGAAAGTAGAGCAGAGTAACTGGGTTAGGGTCACCAATACCATACATTAGCTACAGGGAGATAACCTTAAACCCCATTAGACCTTTATCACCACAGAGCAACGGTAACAGATGAAAGATCTCTAGTTGTGCAGAAGTGACAAGAATTAAAAAGTCATATCAACAAATTTTCTTCCAAATTTGAAGCGCAAAGATTTGCCCCAGACATCTCACCTTTGTGTCTCAATCTCACTGACCTAAAAAGAGCAGATCACAGGTGTGATTCAAACAGAAGTTGCGCTACTTTTAACACTATTATCAATCCTCTTATCAGCTGCTCTCCACTTGCCACCTTTACAAGCCTGGCCTCCTTCCAGGCTGTTAAAAAGACTAAACTGAGGGAGGGTTACTGGACTGAAATAAGACCTTGCTCGCCGTCACGTTAGCACCGAGCCCCGTCATCAGCAGTCTCTTGGATATAAAATAAAAAATACAGCCCTTCATATTTTTCCTTCTACTTCCTGGCCCACTCGTGCTTTACACGCAGTCACAGCTACACTGACTCAGCACCTTCCATCTCCCACTGCAGATTGACACACACACAGACACACACAACCACAAGATTATGAACATAGAGGGTTGATAGCTTTTTGGATAGTAAGTGAAGCATTGCAGGACATGTTTTGGTTGGCTTTCATACACGGAGGCAATGACACAAGAAGCTTTCCTATTCAAAAAGCTAAGCCTTCATTTACATTTAATTGTGTACAAAGGTTAGCACAATAAAACTGACAGAAGGACCATATTATACTAAGACCACAGGATGTAATTAATCAAACAGAAAGGCGTGGAGTGCAATCTAGGCCAGGCTGTGCAAAACTATTGACTTATGTGCAAGGTGAGGCATGAGCAAATAAAATATTTCCCAAATCTGATATCATTTGTGGTTCATATTTAAACAAGTCGAGATGAGCTGGCTGAGTCCAGCTACAGGTCAGGAGATTATAGCCGTCTGCGTTATTCCTGACAACATACCCCTGTCTGTCAGGAGTGAGAAGGTGACTGATAGTGACATTTGGCAGGGACTTGGTAGTATATTTGATTAATTTGGCCTGAGCAACGGAAATATAAATGTAAATCAGCTTTATTGTCTATCTATCTATCTATCTATCTATCTATCTATCTATCTATCTATCTATCTATCTACAGATACAAGGGACTGGTTCTCTGCATTTAACCCATCCATTTGTACACAAAGAGAGTACACTTGGAGCAGTGTTTTTTTTTTTTTTTTTTCCTGGGAGGGCTTGGGTTTCTACCTTATGGTCCCAAATCTGCTTCCCTGCCCACTAGACCGGTGGTTCTCAACCTTTTTTGGGTCCTGGACCCCCTGCATATTTTTGATCGACCCTGAGGAACCCCCACCTGATCTGGGGGGTGGCGGTGCAATGTGATAGAAAGAGCAGAAACTGCATTTTAAATTGCATTATGGCATTTATTCACTCTTTGAGGCAAATATGAGCTTTCAGGTGTGTCTCAGTCATATTTGAATAAAATAATGAATCTTTTTTAAAAGATATTTTATTTTCACGGACTCCTTGCAATTACACCACGGACTACGAGGGGTCCGCTGACCCCCGGTTGAGAATCTATGCACTAGACCACAGTTACAGATTTTCTTACAAGCTTTACTCAGTTGAAATCAGTTCTTGTTGAGCAAAGAAACGAGGTTGAAAATGAGGCCATCATATTGTCGGTACCTCATCACTCAGTGTGTCGTTATCAACAAGGAAACTGTGGTTTGATCAGGTTGCACTCTGGGTGTGTGACAGGAAGAAGAAAGGGAAGTGAGAAGAGCAAATATAGAAATATTTACAGGGTGTTAAATGTTTACTGTGCGTCATCGTGACAACACAAACGTGTTGTTTAAAGTATGCGTTTTGATGAACTGATTAATTAATTTCGTCTACCTCTTGAAATTCCCTAAGGTCGTGGTAAAATCTATTTACAGTTGTATAAAAAAAAAAGAAGAGTGAAGAAGAAGATCCTGACAAAACAACGTTTTGCTCAATAAGGAGATGACTTCAAGATAGAATAGCTGCCTCTTACATTTCTGGTACATACGTGGCTAGGTACCTGCAGAGGCATGTGAGCTGACCCTTTAACCGAAGCCTGTGGTTGTTGTTTATTTGCCCCCCCCGCCTACTGAAATCCAAATGGGATTGTAATCAAAAACGTAACAGCATCATATCACGCGCTGTTACCACGGCAACGGCTTAAACTGCATCACAGACAAAGTACATCACAAAGAAACAGGGATTTCACCAGCCAAATGTTAATGTCGTTTGCCAACACTAAACGGCTAAAAATGGCAGAACTTAATTTGTGACATGCCCACGTTTGTTCTGTTTACTTGGTTCAACGCATCTCTATAGTGTATCAGCTTTTTAATGCTGTTTTTATTTTAAAAAGGGGAAAAGAAACAGGAAAAATCTGTGAGAGACTGACATCAGAGAATGCCGCCAATTCAACATTTAGAAGCCGCTGAAAAGCCGGCGGCAGGGGTCTGAGTAGTGCCAACAGTGCAGGACACACTGGAACAACCTGAACCAGATGTTCACCGGAAGTCAGACACAGATAAGGACAGGCCGCCGCTTGGTGTGTCACGGGCCTAAAACATACTGAATGACACAGGGTGGTTGATATGAACCAGAAATGATTTGTCTATTTGCACTGGCCTCATGTCAAGGCTAACTGATTTTTACAGTGGTGTTGTTTGACTACTCAAAAACACTCACCCCTGATGTGTTATTACTATTGCATGTCACAGAACTCAACGGATGAATGCACACAGCTGATTGTGTATCAGTGTGTGGATAAATGGCCAGCAGCCAGTACAATAGGACAACTCTAGCTGCTAATCATAGCCGCTATAGAAAACAGATGGTATCTATTTCTGAATGTGCTAACGTAGGGGAATGTTCCTATGGCTTTCAGCCCAATACAACTAGTCCATTCAGGACATTAGGAACGATGACATTCACATTTGACATCTCAATAAGAACAGGCAGGATCAGGTCGAGGTTGGGCGAGAACAAGGAGATGACTGTGGCACAGAGGGATGGCACCAGTGTAAGATGTTTAGTAGTTGTGCGTGAGGAGGCCTTAAATCCAGCATGTAATGTGTGAGGCAAACAACAGAAGACTGCTTGATTCAATTCTGGCTACAGTGTCTTCACAAACCCAGCTCTCTTCTCAGAGACAGCTCAACAAGAAAATATCTGTTCACTGACTGTGGTGTACTTTCAGATTAAATGTAATTCGTTAAATATTATCTCTCTATGGTTCCTCATTGCTTTTCTTGTGCACACTGCATACATGGCTTACTAGCAGCACACAAAAAAACTTCCTGATGAGAAAGAAGTAACTCATAAAAAGCAATGTCACCTCAGAACAAGCATAAAAGATCCTTCCTCGCTTCAGCTGACCTGATCTACCGGCAACCCATGAAGCGACACATGCAAAATTGAAAACCTGCTCACTGAAATTTCATCAGTTTCAATCTAACGCAATAAAAAATAGATTAACTGGATACACATCTGGAAAGAGCAAGAACACCGTGGTCATTTCTGATTCTGCAGGATGTCAGTCAAAAGGGCTGAGCGCAGACAAATGACGCCGTTGTTTGAAGAAGTCCGACCTCATCTGACCTTTACAGTCAGCGCTAAGGCTAAGGCTAAGGCCAGAGTTATCCAGGCCAGGTTATCTAGTCTGATCTTAAACCAAGCACCCATGTTTACCGTCATGATCATGGACAACCAGATACAAAACAGTACAGGGCAGTAAGTCTGAAGATTCAATTCATCAAACTGACATCTTCTGCTTTACTATGAGCAAGCCGTGTTTCTCTGGTAAATGGACAAAACGCAACAGCTGGAAATTCACTCTGTAAGACAGGCTGCTGTGAAAGATGCTTGTAAATTTAGATAATTCAGAACAGAAATCAAACCCTAACCCTAACCCTAACTCATCAACAGTACTGACAGTGTGTATTTTTGTTTAGCCTCTTTAATGATTTCTCTATATAAGTATTTTCATTGTCAACTGTCATCTATGTATGAATAAGATTCGGAAGAAACCATGTGTGTTTGTTATCCAGTGTTTCAGTCTGACTGCTCGCAGTGGAAGCACAAGGTTTTATTCTTGAAGCAGTTACTGAAAACAATGAAAGCATCAATTAGGTTAGTGCCGACAGTGATCATTTATTTGGAGGAGCATCGACAGAATCTACTCAATCTGTCAAGCTGTCACTGGGAGAAGAGAAAAACACTATAGACTGACTTCATTAAAAGCAAAAAGGGTTTGATTTTGGCTGCACCGTAATATGCACTTGTGCTCTCAAAACAACCTGAACGCTTTGAACATCTAGACCACCCATGCCAAGTCAAGACATGACGGAGGCCAGTGTCTTACCATGTGGCTTTGCTGGGACTGCGTAGCTCCGTACATAGTGATACCATTGGTCGGTGGTGCCAGCTGTGGTGCGTCTGATTGGATAAAGCCCCGTCTGTCAATGAGACTGATAAGAGAAAAGCAAAGAATGGACAAAGACATTGATTGTGAGTATTGATTCAATAATCAAATACAGTGGAGCAACTCTACACATTCTTTGCAGCTCTGAAAGCCTTAAAGGAGATGTATAAATGAAATGGTTAGGGATTGTGACTGACTGCAACAGCAAGCTAATACGTACAGTATATTCACGTTGAGTCAACCTTATAATGGCCTAAATGACCTTCTGAGTCGGTCGTGTATAAACCCGATTATTCAAGCCTTCACCATGAAGAAGACAGAGCGAGTGCATAGAGCCATTTTTCCACTCTCACACACACACGTAAAATCACAACTTGGTAATAAATCACTGCGGTCCTGCAGTGAAGTGAATCATTGTTTCTATCCTGCCGTTAATGCTGCAGAACTCTGACGCAGCTGGTCGGACAATGACCTGCTGAACTGTGGATACGAGCTGTGCATGTGCACGTGTGGTCACGGGCTGCATACAGTGTTAGTGGCTGTTTATTAGCCAGAGGTTGATCATAAACTGAGTTGTCTCTAGAGGTGTGAATGTGAGCAGGGTAATGACTTAACAGAAAGTGTGTTGACAGTAAGCTCCAACGGGACTGAGAAGGAACTGGGTAAAAATGGCTTGTTAGCTATAAACACTGGGAACCTACGGGAGCATTAATTCTGGCCAGTCTGAAATGCAGTTAGGAGGAAATGAGCGTAAAAAGGTGCAGTTTGATGCATTGCAAAACACGAGGTAGGGAATCAAATGCAAAAGGACCCTGTCTGTTTGTGTGTGAGTGTGTGTGTGTGTGTGTGTGTGATGCAGCGTTGTTTGCTTAGTCCAAGAGTGAGCTGAAACATTCCTTTCTCACTGGTGGACCCAGCTGTGCAATGCCTGTGGCCACAAACACACACACACACACATACACCCCCACATATACACACACAAGTCCAGATGGCAGCCACCTGTGCACTGTGGACTCTCCTTTGCCACCCACTGGAATCATTATTGAAGATTTATGGTTAGCGTACAGCCACTGATGCAATGTTGCTAAAAACCCTCCGTCACTGTTGCATAATGACTGCATGTGCTAAATGCAGAGTTACAAAGTTACAACGGCAGTTAAAAGGCAACATTAAATGCAGCTAGCTCCAAAGGGAAAAAGGTGTTGTGACATCTTGACAGCGTCAGCATGAGTGTTGTATCTTCAAAGTGGGTATGTGTCCTGGACAGATAACAGCAGAAAGTAGGTTACTCTCGCTCACTTCTAAACACGATGGTAGAAAAGCAAGACAAGTTTGAGAGATGAAACCTTCCGCGGAATAGAAATGAAAATTGTTGGGCCAAGAGCTGGAGTAAAAGAAGCTGGGAAGGAATGAGTAATGACATCTGCAGACACGTGGGCATGAGAACGTAGCTGTGACCGTTTGCCTGTGTTTTTATTAAATCACATAAACAGTAAAAGAGTGAAATCTAATATATCTAACCAACTTTGATCTTGGACTTGGTAAAAATAGGCTTGAAATCCATTCCACTCATGCAGTATCTCGGCTATGTATAGAGAAAAAGCTGCAGGCACGCTCAATTCAAAGCAGCTCTTCACTTCAAATGGAGTCTTGACTAACAGTTCTATTTTAGCCTTTGGATAAAATGGAAAATTTAGATGAGAGGGGAAAGAATAACAGGTGCTGTGACCTATTACAGTGAAGGAGAAAAGTGACTGAGTGTTTTTTTTTCCCCCTCAGAAAAGGGAATGATAGGGTTTATATGTCATCATGTGGGAATGAGAATGTGTACATCATCACATTAAAAAAACAAAACAAAACAAAAAAAGTAATTCACACAGTTCATACCTCGGTGGCAGGGGTCCACAGAGTGCTGCGCAGCAGTTGGTGAATATATTACCATGGCTGTAGGGGTTATAGTTGTCCTTGCCTCTTTTAGAAGACCACGAACCTTTTATCTGGAGGAAACCACACAACATTATGCGTCACACCTTCTGAGGAACAGATTTGTGTCACTGATAAAAAGTGCAAGACCCTTCGCTGTTTGTGTCTAGTCCGGAGCTAAAACAGTCTGAAGCCCATACGGGGATCGAACCCAAAAGCTTGGCGTTATTAGCACCACGCTCTAAACAACTGAGCTAACCCGGGATGCTGAGACATGACTCACTCCAGTCTGGTTGAGCTGTGAGCACATGTCAAGGATGAACCTCGACATGCTTCTGTTTCCCATTTCTATCCATCTGTTATAGTGTTATATATTAAACAAGGTAAAACTATAAATAAAAGTAATTAACTTGTGAAACTCATAGAAAAATATAGTTACATAGTTTCAACTCATAAGTTAATATGAGGGGATTTACTTGCCGTTTCATTATTTGTCAGTTTACATGTGAAGTTACATTATATCTTGTACAAGTTCATACTTACATCTTCATTGGTGGTCTGGTTGGAGCTGATCAGGTAGGTATGGAAGCCTGATAGGCCCACTATGGACCAGACTGAGAAGAAACACACGACCACCTCCAGCACAGTGACACCATTAAGTCAAGGAATAATTATCTGTCATGGTTTTTACTTAATCTATTTTTTTCGTTTGGTGCAACAGACAAGAATATGACAAACACATGCAGATACATTTATACACTCGTATGCTGTGGAGGCTGCATGGACACAAAAAAAAGTGCAGTTGTAGCAGCTAGCATATTGACCTACAGCCTGAGGGCTGTCCTCCTCTTGCCAATACTTCCTAGTTACCAGTTCATTTGGCAGGGAGAGCACAACGCTGTTCATTTTCTCTGCTCCACATAAAGCACAAAACACACAGACACTGTTCAAGAAGAGAGGCCTTATAAAAACAAACTACTGTGACCCTTACCGCGTGTACCACATCTTAGAATGCAAAAGCTAATTAATATGAAAACAAAACACGTAGACACTAGCTATTTATCACCACAAACAAGTGCCCGTGGACATAATGACATAATGATATATACCTTATATACCTTCAAATACCATAAGTCAGATCAACTTCACAAGAGAAATCCACTAAATACCTTCACTCTCCCTTTTTTCCCTCTTCCTCTTTAGCAAGGACAATACATGTCATCATTCTTCTAGTACAAAGGACTGTGACGATACTATCGACTGCAATTCCCCTTTATTAAAATCCTGTAGGACACAGGACGTTATCAGCTTGGCTTGGCACACATTTCTCTGCCAGAGAAAGTTATCTCACTCAGCCATAGAGAGAAGGGCAAAAAGAGAGAGAGAGAAGGACAGTGTCATAGCCCTGATAGCCCTGTGCTCTGAACTTGATTTGTAGTTTCGAAATAGCTTCTGTATCATTTAGAGTTGTGATTTGAGTTGATCAGTTCAAATTCTGAACCAGCTCAATTGCTCTTGGTCGTAAGAGATTCTGGTTCAGATCGATGTCAGTGACAGAAGGACCTAAGACCTTATCTATTTTAAAGAAGAAAAAAAAGGACAAAACAGAACAACTGTTTTTACAGGCTGCCAACATCAGACGTTTTATGATCTTCTTGATTAAAAGGTGAAATAAAATGCCCAGCAAATCCTCTGTGAAACAGCCGGGAGCAGGGGCAACATTAAAACTGAATTATCCATACAAAATCTGAGGTCAAACGGTGTGAAACTAACCTTTGACACTTGACTTGTTTGCACGTACCACAGTCCAAGAGATTATATCTGGTGCTGACACAATAAGCTGACCTTACAGTGCATTTGTAACAGCTATAGCTTAAGACGTCCCGCACACACTTGCCAGCTGCTTTCATGTCAAATCTCCCTCACACAATATCTCTGAAGAGGAAGAGGGCCAAGTGAGAGCCAGATGAACTCAAACACTGACTGAATTAATCGACAGAGACAGAAAGCAGTGCTGCCTTGCGTGCTGCGTTAGCACGATGGAACACGAATAATCAGACGCACCCCTGTCATGCAAGTAATACTCACAAAAAAAAAAAAAGAACACGAGCACTGGATTGACATATTTTGAAAAGGCACGACATGCAAATTAATTCTGACCAACAGATCAAACAGTGTTGGCACTCACTGTTCAATCTAGCTTGCATCAGGATGAGAGAAATGCAGACAAGTATACAGAGAAAACTGTGAACTGACTACAGCCAACATCTGATCTCACTCACTCTAAAAACAAACATAGCTCAGTGGTAAATGCCAGATTTCAGTGAAAAGGATATCTAGCAGGACTTTCTTTAAGTGTGGTGAGAAACCCAGTTTGATGGGAACCTGAGAATAGAGAAAGAAGTTTCCATTAGGCTATCATACAGTTGTTTTCACCATTGCATACACACAGTCTCACATAATGGCACACATCCACAATAAATAAAATCAACTATATGTATGAACTTGTAACAAATACTGAGCACTACGCAGTCACTACAGGTCATTCATTACCTGATGCAGACACCTTTCTGGCTAAAGGCAACAAGATGAACTGAACAAACTGAACTAGGCTCAGTGTGGCCACTTAAATCGGCAAAGCAATTTAACCTCTGTGAAGAGTAGGAGGACGGACTCAGAGGAAGACCGCAAATTAAGTGCAGGCTGGCTATATGCGTCTGTGGGAGAAATTCTGTTGCAGCCAGACAGACAGTTACTCCATTACTGGTAAGACATGTTAATTTTGAATTCCTTTTAAAAGAATAAATTAGCATTTAGGATATTGTGAAGCAGGTTTAACCACTACTGTAATGTACACTTGCCAGTTCGTTAGGTACGCTCATGAAAAAAAAAA
>JASGAT010392351.1:18260-28989 GCA_030220025.1 Chelon auratus | reverse complement strand
TTAGCACGTCGATTATGGCAATGTGAAACGTAATTGAGATGTATTGAGTAGCCTAACGTTACCTCGGTAACCTGGCAACCTCGAGTCAGGGGGGAGGTTGGAGGTGATACACCAGGGATACACCGTTCTACAGTATTTTGAAAGTGATTGCAGTACCAGTTTTGGCCAGTTTTGGCCAGAATCTTACATACTGTTCCTTTAAATAACCAAAGCTAAATCTATGTTACTACCTCATAACACTAAACTTACATACAGAGGGTGGAAGCCATTTTGGACATACCCTGATTGCGAAACAGCTGAAAATCCACAACAAATTAGACATGAGCAATAAATGGATACTGGAGAACTGTTGTGAACTTTGATGCAATTATGGAAGATGAAACAGAAATGCCTTTTTGCTCTATTTTGTCCTTCACTTTCCATTGATGCTGTATCTCTGCCGTCTGTTGTACCAACACAAATGCGGTACATTTTCTGAGGGTTGACACACACTTTTGTGCGACTACGTTTCACGACCTTCTGAGTTGACGTTTCCAGTCTTTACTTTCAGACCTTTACGGTGTCAATGAGAAAAGAACCATCCATCAAAAGCAAAGTTTGTTTTCCATCCCTTTGTAAATTGTTCCTGCATTATATGTGATTGAACACTTCAATGTCTCTCTAACCCTAATGGGGGAGTACAGCGTGTATCACAGCAGCCGCCACTGAACAAGTAAACTATATAAGCGTGCAGGCATTTTCGAAATACTGTGATTTTATAGACTCATTCAAGGCAAAAGCGAATGTAATTTTTCTTCCTCTTCTTCTTCTTCTTCTTCTTCTCCTGTGGAATAACCAGAGGCAGGGGTATCCTGTTTCATTAGCTTTCCTCTTGCTGCCTGCTGCCGCCTGTCTGACAAAATGTAACTTGCTGAGGGTAGGAGCTGCAGCTGAAATAGCAAACAGGCAGCGAGCCCTACATGGGTGGAGGATTATAGACAGAGAGCGAGGTTAAAGAGTAATATATGTGAGCGTGGATCAATTCATGCACCTACTCCTGTGAGTGTGCTCCTACGTGCATCGCAGCTATATTCCCAGTAGGTGTTATGCATTTGTGCAGATTAATTGCTGCACGTGAGCGCAACAACTGCCTCTAGACGTGTGTGTGTAGGTGACAGCAATAGTGTGAGCACAGTGCATTATCTCATTTCGTGGCTGCAGGAGGACCCTGTCCCTAATGGCCTCAGTGTTCATTGTGGTGGGGCAGACAGAGGGCAAATTGAGCCCCGCCATCTCCCTCCATGGTAACTGCCAAGCCCCTGGGGGCCCATTGCTTGGCTGGCTGTCCCACTCAGGCTCCAGCTCCAACCCGTTGGGACAGATCCAGAGGAGAGCTCGACAGCTAAACAAATGAGATCACCTTCCACTGCTGACAACATCTACCTCAGTTTAACCCGGCTCCATACATCTTTTCAACCTTCTCAGACTACTAATTTCGAATGGTTCTTTAAGGGGGGAAGCTCACAAATGATTAACAACTCTTTCTGTCTTAAGCAGAGTTTCTTGCTGCTCATTTAGATGCTCTTATTAACGTGTTTGTCACTTTTCTCAAGTGCTGCAGTAGGTTACTTCAAACCAGACACTGAATCCAGTCCAAAGCACCCAGCCGCAAACCATCAACACAGGAGAAACAGCAATAATAAGATGCCTACCACCACCATCTGCAAGTGGCTGATGGGGATGCTCAGTTCGAATTTAAAGGGTTTTTTAAGGTGTTAAATAACAACAGGTTTTATTCGGTTTGCAGTGGTCTCTTTTTAACAATTTTCAAACTCTTGTTACAGCCAATTAGGTCAGAAGGCAGTGGTTGTACACAGAAAATTAAACCGCTGAGAGATCTGAACCTACAAAGACTGTCAGACAAAATCAAGAAAGAGAAATATCTATGTGGATACAAGGTTAGCTGACAATGAAACTCTTCTTTGCCTCATTCTCTCCGTGTTGAAGTATCCTTATAATCCTAACTCTCTCTCTACATGGTCAGATACCACCAGACCTTGTGTAACTTGAGAACTGACCCTTTACTGACTAACCAAACTTGCGTTGGCGTGATGACGGGTACTTTGGAGGAAATTCCTCGTCTTTCTATTCTTTAGAGGACATCTGTTCTTCCCAACACACACAGCAGGTGACTGACGTCTGCACACACGCAAGCAGAGGACTCAACCTGTTTAGCCCGACATAATGAAGCACATAATCACATCCACGGACGCTGAGACACAAAGGAGATATATCAAGAAGGATTATCCCTGTCACGCCCACCCACACACAGACACCCACGCACACATGGATGAGCTTGCACGCACGCAAAGACTGCATAGACGCATTTCGAATCCACGCAAACAGAGTGCCAGCACATCGGAGTGTTGCCACGAAGTCACAAGGGAGAAAGCAAGAAGACAGGAGTGGGCACTGAAATGTATGTAAGGATACATTAAAAAAGGCGTCCTCTCTCAGGATAACAGTTATTTGACTGGGTCACAAAGTCACAAATAGAGAAAGAAGAAGGAAAGAGTGGAAAAGAAACACACACACCCTCTGTGCAGCGCAGGCTGAGGTCATCTTTATTAATAAACCCTCTGACAACAAACACACTTACATCAAGGCCTTCGCCCTCCCTCCATCCTTACTCCATGCTCCCTCCCTTACTTAGCTCCTTGAGAAATGGCAATTGCCAGACTGACACAGTGGGGGGGTGTCTGTAACCCCCCCCACCACCACCACACACACACACTGCAGGATGGCCTAGAGACAGCATGTCAGTGATCTGTCAAAGGGTAACAGTGCGGAGCAGGTGTGTGTGCGTTTGTGCCTGCATGTTTATGTGTGTGCTTTTTGAGGGGGGCAACTGGAGAGAGGAAGACCAGACAGACAGGAAGTTTAGGCACTCACAGACACACACTAGGAAACATGCCCCGGCTCATTTGTTCCTACTGACAGGAGAGGAGAGGGAAGGTTTCTCTACAAGACATGCCTAAGGGAGGAGGACAGGTGTGTGTTGTGTGTGTGTGATGTGGAAGAAGAGGAGCAGGGGAAGAGAGCTAAATTTTGCATCAAAGTCTGATAAAATGTGTTTATTTCTTATGTTTCGGCTCATCTCTGTGTTTGAACCCTCTGGGTATCAGCATCAGAGCAGGTGGATATTCCTTTGTTTGGAAGCAGAGGCAATTTGAGCATGTGATGCTACAGGGACTAGCAAAGGGAATATGGTCAAGAAAGGTTTTATCAAACCTCAAAGTGGTTAATAATACAACAAGACACTTAATTTAAGTTAATTTCTATTCCTCACTAATGCTCATTTCCATATAGCTCCAAGTCCAAGTTGTGCTGAAAACTACATAAGATAGCCCCTCTGAATTCTACATATCTTGCTGATGGGCTCTGAGACATTCTCCGGTCACATAGGCCATGAGGCAGCATTTTGAGAATTTTCCCTATGGTCTCAACAGTTGGAGGTGCATAGAACATCTCCAAACACTAAGGGCTCTAATTAGATGCCCAAGCTACCTCAAACAGACTCATTAAACCCAAAGAAGCAGCGGTTCAACTCAGAGCTCCTAATTCTGTCATCTGGCAATGTTAACCACATAAACCCAAATCTGCAACTTGTATAAACCACTAAAATAGTAAAAACTGGACTTGGTTTAGTGTTCTCAAAGACGTTTCACCACTCATCCCAGTGTCTTCTTTCATTCTCACTGAACTATGAAAGGTTATTTTAGGTAGCTAGGGACCTCAGTGAACATTAAATGATCTTTCTGTCTCTATGCAAGAATGAGCACAGTTGACGTCTGGAACAAAGCTCATCCTGGAAATACAGTGCAAAGCACCCATTTCAGATTGAAACGCAGGTTCTCAAGAACCTTTTGCATCCAGCTACGACGACGCAGCGCTCTACTGTAAATGGTTATGTCTTTTCATGCAATGCTAATACCATAATAAAATTCTGAAAATAGACTAAGCTGACGCATTTGTTTTGCTTTGTTGCTTTTGCTTGAGAGTAATAGGTTTCTGTAGATGGCACTCTTTTCCTTTTAAATCCACTGTGTCACTATCTCGTAATTTTAAACAAACTGCTGTTCCTGCTGCCAAATACAAGACGCATTGCTTCCCATGATACTACTTGTTCCAGAGGATTTTTCATTACTTACATAACACAGTGTTTACTACAGCGATGCTTGAGAACAACAAACTAATAAACTGGATGTATGTTTAACCACGGGAGTGTTGTATGATTTTCTTAAGTGAATAAAGATAAGGCTGCAAAATGTTTCCTTTCAACAACATAATGCAGAGAGTCATAGGTTACACAATGTACTTTCTGTAACAAGATAAACTGAAAGTCATCCCAGACCGTCAAGGGAGATCAGGAATGGAGCATGTGACACATTTCAACCTCAGCAGATCGTCTTGCTCTGTAAATGCAGAACAGCTGGTGAATTTCACCATTTGCTCTGGTTAGGCTGCATTTAACATTTAGTTGAAAAGCAATTTCTTTTTCCACCCCAACAATGCTGTTTTATGGTGTTCGTGCTTCTTCAGGATGCAACAAAGTGGAGACATGGCAAAGACAGAAAGGGTACAAACACAAATGCTGCCAGCTGGGCTTGAGCACATTGTGTTGCTGGTATGAGTTATGCTTCTCAGCCCTCTAAAGCCTTGCGATGCCATATTTCTCCAGCATGGGCCCATTTTCTGGTGCATCCTCAGAATACAGCTTAAATGTCCTTGTAGTCTTGAGGGACAACCATGGTACCTTGGTTCCATTAGGTACGCATTCATGTATTCTCAAAGGTACAGTATAAATAGATGTAAATCCAATCATATTCAGACACAGACACCAGGCGCTCTCACTCACTAAATGGTAAACTACTGGCAACCCAGACACCATGAATAACAAGGATTATATCATCTCGTCATGAGATCACGGCAAGCCTGAAGCCAATTGCTTGATTTGCAGTAAATGGTCAAGACCAGGGGGAAACAAGATGAAACTCTCCACTCAAACCCTCAGCTCACTTACATTTTATCCATTTCCAATGTGAGCCTAACTGGAATCAATGGTGCCGTAATGGACAGTGAGAAACCGTGTTAAAGTGTAATGCTAGATGTTAAATGCAGTTGCTGGCCGTTCGATGTGCCTGCCTTGTAATATTGTAAGTATAAATCTCCTCTTACAAGTGTGCTTAGAGGAGGGCGAGGTTAGAGATGTGAGTTTGATTTGGATTTTTAAAGGTTAATATCTTTGGCGTGAAGCTACAGATTGTCAGGATTCTGAATAAACAGGATTTAGAAATTCGACAGAGTGAATCACAAAAGACCAACTTGGACTCAGTTTATCCCTGTCAGCATGAAAAACAACAATCACAAGCTGCCTTTACGCTGTCATGTGCCGCCCTAATAAAAAACACAGAAACTAAATTGCTTCGGGTGGGTTTGCAGCTCCTTCAAGCTACACTGTTTCACTGCAGGGTTTTACAGGCTGCGAGCCCAGAAGCTGCAGACGAGAATTATCACTTCATCTGCATCACAATCCCAGATGGAGCCCCAATAAATTCATCTTAATATTATTTCAACCAAAACATAAAGATCAGCCTCTAGGACCTGTAATTTATTCGTGCAAAACTGTCATCACATGCAGCTTTGTCACTGGGAAGCGTTTTCAACTTCCCATCAGCCGACACAAATTGCAGACCATTTTGAATAATATCAACATAAACAAACCTGCCTGCAAATAGATGCGAAGCTCATTGGTAGCTGACACATGCTGTCAGCCCTTGAATCAGACGCTCAGCAGTCAGTTTGAGATTGAAAAATGTCTTCAGTCTGGCAAATGGAAGCCACATCTGCACACAACCGAACCCAGTGGTGGGCTGACTGTTAAGACAGACAAGGCAGCGTGCAAATACAAATTGGTATGCTTAAAAGGGACGAGTCAAATACGAGACACATCCATAATTCTTTTCTATCTCTTTGCATGGATGTTAAAGCACATGCCGAGACATTCAGCATGATTCAGAATTTTAAGGTAAAGTTGCTGACATAAATACTTGCAGCATTCCAACCTTTAACCCTTCAATGCGGAGTTATTTTAAAAATCAAATCGATTTAAATGTACTTAAAAGCACATCTCGATAAAATATTCAAAAGGAGCACTCCCTGGCCCTTTGAGCCAAGGTTGGAGGAAAGAAATAGGCCATTCTGTTGCTGCAATGGAAAAACAAAAGCGGCAGGGTGTCTGGGTGGCAAACGGGAGTGGAGGAAAATGACAGCGGTACAAAGAAATCAAATAAAGACTGACAATAAATGAAGTGCAGAGGAGGCCTGTGGTCACCAAGCACAAGTCAGTGAGCTTCTGGCGACAACAATCACACACATTGCCTGTGCGTTTTGTTTGTTTTTTATCTGAAGTATTTGCCACTTTCCTATTTTTGTCTGCCTCTCTCTATCGCACTTTTTCTGACTGTCTTTCATCATCTCAGACACTTCTGAGGCTCCCACACGCTCTCTATAAGTTTTTCCTCCATTCTTTGCTTCATTTCAGCCTACATTGTCTTTTTCCTCTGCCGGTTTCTGTCTTTCTGTCTGTCTCCTTTTTTCTCCCTTTTCCAGTCTGTTTAGCTCCCTGACACGGCATCCCTGTCTGCGTAGAGTAAACTTTCTCTGAATGTATATTTCAACCCCATGGGGAACACACTTATTTGGTTTCTTGCGGGGATCAGAAGATTCATAACACAGCAGATGGTTCGTTACAAAGAATGCATCCTTGGGAAACTTTCAAAACATGCTTGGCAGGTGATACGACAAACCATTTGTCTAACATTGGCTAGTTTCAGCCATTTCCTTCTTCTCGTTGTCGTCAACATACATGATCGTGTACTTGTGGGAATACAGCAGCTGCCCCTCATATCTGCACACTGAATATGAAGCCACAGGCCGGCAACAGTTAGATTAGCTTAACATGAATACTGAAGACGTGGAAACACTTAACCTGTTCTAAAGGTTAAAAAAAATCCAATTGCCAGAACCTTTAAATATCACAAATTAATCTGTTCAAGGGCTGGACTATTTCCTGGACGGGTGGAGCAACTTTCTGTACAATGACACTAGCATCAGTACAATATTGTTTTTGTAAATGAACAGAAACACTATTTTATTAGAATTTACATGTTGGAACTGTTTGTTAAAATATGATTTAAACATTCACCCAGATGATTTAACATTTTCATTTTGTTTTCTATGCAGGCTTGAGGGTAAGTTTCCAATCCAAGAGCTGGAGCATTGCACAAGGCTGCAGAGAAATGGTTCCAGTGTCCAACTCCCTGAAGAATCCACAAACAAAGGAGACACATCATTTTAATAAGTCAGCTTTGGAAGTGATAGGTTTGCTTTTTGACTTTGAAACTCGCTGTTTTCCCGTGCCTTCAGTCTTTATGCTGAGCTTGGAGAATCATGTGCTGACCTCAGCTCTGTGCTCACAGCGGATTCAGAAAGATAAGAATGACCTATCCATGTCGCTCACATCAATCTCAGAAGAAAGAAAACATACCGTATACCGGCTGAACTTCTCAATGAACAATTCCTGCTTAACTTTTCACTTCTGAATAGTGTCTGTGCAGTCCCTCCATTTAAAAGAATGATGAGGAATCGAACGGCCCCACATCCCCTCTGCTAGAACCAATAAGTCAATAAACTCACTTGAACTGCTGCTACGGCACAATGCAGCAAAGGCACTCACGCTCTCACAGTGACAAAGAGACACACTGATGTCTTCATACTTTGCTAACGACACCCCAGTGCACTCTCCCAGGTGCTTGAATGTCTGTGTGTAAGAAATGTCATACTGAGAGCTACAGCATAGTTGAGAAAAGAGGTAAATCTACTAAAAGCATTTAATGCCTTCCTTCTAATTACAAGCCGCCTTTGTGTGTGTGTGTTTTTGAGGGTGTGTGTATGCGCGTGGGAAGTGTGACGCAGTATGTACGACAGAACAAGAATATGCGAAAGCTAAGTGTGTATGAAGGTGTCGGAATGCAACAGTGCGTGTGTTTGTTGATTTTTACAATGCCCCCCACGCTTCCCTTACAAACACACACACGCACACACACTGGATCTCCTTCCCAAACCCACAATCTTTGACTTTGTGAGTCACAAAGTCACACTCTTTTCAGTGTGTGTGTGTGTGTGTGTGTGTGTGTGTGTGTGTGTGCGCACACACACACATCTTAATCTCCTGGCTTAGACAAACCCAGCAGAGATTCCAGTAAATGTTGTTAATAAAGTCTAGCGGGAGCTCTGTCTGTCATATAACTGGGATAACACACACACAGAAAGACACACACTGGTGTAAGGAATACACACATTATACACTCACATGCGGACACAAAGAGATAAAGATGCAAGCAGGTTAGCGAGCGCACACTTACATAGATGCAGACACAAAGAAACAGGCGCACAGACACAAAGGAAAAGGGTCCAAACACAGACACAATGAAACAGACAAACACACTTGAACGGAGAAAACACACGCACACACACACATATTGCGACAGACGGTATGTGCCTGACACCACACAGCAGATTTGTCGATCAGAGCTACAATCCCCACGCACCACAATCACAGAGGTGACGCGTTGCGGCGGTGAACACGGCTCCAGAGAGGATCATTTTGTGCTCCTCATGATATGGAAGACGTTGAACGCAGCCGCAGCAGCTCCGTGGAACAAAGCGAACGTCCGCACAACAGAGAAATCACACACAAACACGAACACACCGAGCAGAGCGGAGCACTCAGGCCCTCACACAGAGACACAGATTTAATTATGTGTGAACACACAGACACCTACACACACATAGAGCCTCCTGACACAACCCCACACAGTGCCCATGACCCGCCTGCATATGATTTTATCTTACTGAACTTTTTCTAGAATAGCTGGGGCCCACCAGTGCCATCTTTCATGTTTCTTTTCTGAACTGAAATCGATTTTGGTGATGTTACCATTGTTAGATAGCTGCAAAACTAGTTAGTGACCCTGTAAACCCTTTCCACCCTGGAGGAGCCTCTACCCAGATCAGACTGCCTCCATTTTTTTGCGCATTGCAGATTCTCTGAGGGTACTTTGTGCCAATATGATAAAAATGGATGTAGGTTCAGTATAATTAGTGTTTACTGACTCATTGTTATAAGGCTGTTATTTACTATGTACACAGAAGAAATTAGTTTTTCAAGTCTTACTCTAGCCTAGAGATGGAGATGAGGATTTTTGCAGTATTTCAAAATTCTCCAAAGTGCTTTTTATCCACAGAGCCCAAGGTTGTACATTTTGGCCTCAGAGTTGTGAATCTGTTACTGACAGAAAATGGGGATGTTTTTCAGTTGGAAATTTCAGAGACTAGCCAAGGGCTTCAGGGGCAACCGCAAAATAAAACGAAACAAATAAAACAAAAGCATTAATAGCGCCAGGAGTTAAAAACACTTCAGGAGCTGGAGGTCGATTTTGGTCGAGGGGAAAGAAAGATGGAGGCACGCAGGTGAAGTGGTTGGCTGAAAAAATGTAAAAGCGTGTAATTATGCTGAGGGAAACCTTATTCAGGTAGGATCTGAAAACCATTTATCTCAGCAGTTCAGCTCCGCTTGTTGGAGCTGTGTCTGCTCATGTGATCCCACAGCACTCACGCCAAGTGTTCAACACATTAGACAAAAACTTAGCGTGTCTGTCATTGTGAGCCTGAAGCATCAGTCTAAAAAAAGGAGATGGACGAAGAATGAAGATGAATGTAGTCCACTGCAAGTTAACTGTTACCATCACAATCGGTTTGACGAGAGGAATACAACACAACAAAAATAAATGAAAACTATCCACTGATAATTAATTTTAATTGTATGATCCTATATTATATGAGGGAGTGTACGACTGATGCAACTCTCATGTGTGAAGGTTTGATTTAAAATAAAGAATACTTTAGCTTAGCCCTCCATAAAGACTGGAAAGTGAATGAGATTTGCCATAGACGTCTGTCTAACTCTGACAATTAAAGAGCACAAAGGGTACAGACGAAAATGGAGACACGTGCTCTGCAACTCCACACGGCACACTGAGACACACTCCACCATAACCACACATAAATGATACACACGCACACACAGAGGCACAGCAGCTAACTTCATTTCAAAATCAATTAATTAAAAAGCACAGTCCTCTCCCACAGGGAGTGAAAGACAAATTTGAGGAATTTAATCCTGGTACACAAATCAGAGCTGTTCAGCCGCAGAGATATGAGCGGACAGGACGGATGGAGGGATGACAGGACGGAGGGATGGAGGATGGACGATCAATGAATTTTAAAGAGGGAAGCCAATTTGACTCTGTCACTTTAATTTTACATGACTCCTCTTGCTCATCTACTATCCATCCATCCATCCAGCCATCCATCTATCCATCTATCTATCTGAAAAGTGAGCATGTGAGCAAGTTAGAAAGAGAGTAAACCCTGTGTGTTGTTGTGTTGGGGTTCATCATCATCCCTCTTTCACTCCCTCACTGTCTCTTTACATTAGTTTCTAGGCTGCTTTTAAAGGCACATTATTGATTTTTGTTGTGTACATTCAGAGGGGGTCTTAGAGTGTGAGTCTGTGTCTGCTGTGTGCATGTGAATTGATGTGTGCCCTCCATGGCTGGTATAACCT
>JASGAT010392351.1:0-18207 GCA_030220025.1 Chelon auratus | reverse complement strand
CTCTCCTCCCTGGTGTTCCTAAAAAAGACTTTGCCTAATAGGCATGGAAAGAAAAAAAAAAGAAAAACACACACGCACACTGCCAGATAAACTCTTCCATATGCCTCAAATCTGTGTGTGCACTGAGTGTGAGCAGGAGAGAAGATAAAGTCAATGTGTGAGCGCACAAAGGTGTGCCTGCAAATGCGTACATTTGGCAAGCAACGTGTGAAAGTGGTGGCACAGGTGAGTGTGTGCGCGGCTCAGAGGATGCAACCCGTTTTCGTCTGATTCTTTTTTTGAAACCACGAGTAGCGGAGGAAGCATCCTTTACTCAAGTCAAAGTAGAAAGTGAAAAGGACGAATTTTGATTTTTTTTTTTTAAAGTTTATCTTCATCTCTTGCATCCTGAAACCACCCAGAAGTGTCCTTGCAATGCGAGTCAGCTGGGAAACTACGTACAAAACACTTTGTTTAAAAAAACACAAAGTATGGAAGATGCCTGCTCAGTTTTGCTAACCCGGCCGCTGAAGAGGCATAATTTAGCTTCAACAGGGCATTTGTGTATTTTTGCATGCAGCTGGAACAAGAACATTATCACAGCTCTTTTACCAAATTTCCTTTAATTCACTACATTAAACATTGATTGAACCCACATTTGATTATGCATCATAAATTACATCAAGTATCACATAACTATATAAGTGCAATACTTGGCTAATGTTCTTGGAAAGCATGAATTTGTGCTCAGAAGCCTTTGAGCATGTGCAACAGAATACTTTTGTAGAGGTCTATTACAATAATACACAAAGTGTGTGGACTAAAGTGGTGGAAAGAGAATATGAGTGAAGCAAAAGATGAGAATGATTAAAAGGGGGAGTGAGAAAATAAGGTGAAAGCCAGGCTGGAAATTGATGGTGTAATTGTTGACTGCTGGTCGGCTCTTATCGTGGTTTCTCAGGGCTGTTGTGTGAGCGAGCTGGCTTCCTTCTCGGTTTCCAATCTCTGTCTCTCTCTAGGAGTGGACCGAACCTGGCAACCTGTAAACGTTTCTCAATTTTTTTTTAATCCTCTTGCCAGTCCTTGTATTTTTCCCAATCTCTGTCCCTCTCCTCTTTTATCTCCTTTTTGTCATATTATTGTGGCCTCGTCCCACTGAGAATCTCTCTCTTTTTGTCTGTCCATCCCTCTTTTTTTTTTTTCAGACGAGTCAGACATCATGCAGAGAGCGGTGGACTGGAAAAGAACAGCGGGAGACGGAGGGGGTGGGGGCACAACCAGCCGAGGGTCAAAGGTGAGTCTGCAGCGGGACTCGGGTGGGTGAGGGGGCAAGCACTGAATCTGTCTCTCTATTACACCCTCATCACAGCACACTAGCCAGACCAACACCTCAACAACAGGACTATTGTGGCTGCAGCTGCTGATACAGCTGGACTCAAAGGAGGGGCTCGATTTGAGGTGAGGCCAATTAAGTGCTAACCGCAACTAGCACTGGTCACTAACAACCGACTGAGCTAAGCTAGCAGTCATGTAGAGCAGGCCTGAAGTAAGTGAATCAATGAAGCTAGATTTAAATCCAACAACAGAGGTTAAAGAGATTCTTACAAGGATCAAGACTCCTGAGCCTTCATCCTTCTTAGTGGTGTCTTCACTATCAATGCAGGAGGACAGCTCCCAGCATGCAGGCCAGCTATGTGTGGACAATGCTAGCTATCATTAGCTAGCATTGTATTTTACGAAGAAAGCTTTACT
Source organism: Chelon auratus (assembly GCA_030220025.1). Taxonomy (NCBI): domain Eukaryota; kingdom Metazoa; phylum Chordata; class Actinopteri; order Mugiliformes; family Mugilidae; genus Chelon; species Chelon auratus. The sequence continues at coordinate 16,476 of JASGAT010392351.1, read as the reverse complement.
CTAAGTGACATTAGCTCTGTTTCCACTTAGTACAACGCTCTCCGTATCAATGTACAGACATGTCAGTTTGATCTCCTCATTTACACTAAGTATTTACTGAATGCGGTGTTCCTGTCTGCAGGATCTCATCACATCTATCGCAGGCAATATGCTAAGCAGACGAGTAGGTGGGGAGGTGGCATCGTCAACAAAAACAAACAGCGGGTTTAGGATATGCAGACATGATAGAGTACAGCTTTTATTCACTGTTCATTCAAAGGAAGAGGGGAAAAAAGGTTGTGTTTAACAAATCCTTTTAACAGTGACAGGCTACCTCTCTGTTAATGAGTCTGCAGCTACTACACTAAAGATGTAGAAAAGGAGCAGGGATTCATGGGCTCAGGTTGCGCTGGAGTCAAAGTGGCAAAGTTTGATCAGTCAGTCAGTCAGTCAGTCAGTCAGGAGGCAGGCCAACTACAATTCATGCTGGTTCTTTATGGCTGCACCTCAGCTGTGGTGATATTTGGACAGTGTGGTTAGCACACATTGTCCATCATCATCTTCCAATTTGCCAAAAGTCCCACATGGTCCCCAAAATAGGTAGCAGTAAAAAACACACTGGCCTATCATTGATTTTTCAACAGTAAAGAGTTGCACTGACTTCCCAGTGGCCATTAGGAACATTAGGTTAACTTTGAATCCCCAATTAGAGGTGCAACACCGGGTAAACATCTATACTTTCATTGAAGAGGGACTAATGACTAACATTTATTTTCCTACAGGCCGAGGTAACACTAGCAAACACAGCAGGAAATAAGCAGGGTAGCTCGCACTTTCCCAACAGCTAAAAAGCTAAGCTACCCCCACACACAAGCTCAGAGGAGATCTCAGAGAGCAGTCATGTAGGGGCCCTCATGCTGCTGATAAGCCTGCACGGGCCCCTCTGTTGTGCCTACCCTGGAGAGAGGCCATTAGCCCGGCTGCAGCTTCTTCCTGGATAAGCTGCAGCTTACCAGCCTGCAAGCCGCAGGGCAACTATTTTATTGTCCTTTCAAAACTTAAAGTGTGAGTGTGGGGCGATAGCTCGGGAGGGGGTGTGTGCTGGAGTTGGCAGTACAGTATGTGTGTATGTGTGCTCCAGTTGCGTGCTCCCGGCACTTCCTGCCCACTAACGGCCGGTCCCACGGTTGGGAGGGCGAGCTCCATCGGACCAGAACAATGCCAAAAAAAGGCTGTCATAAAAACAAACTACCATGCTCTGCTTAGCACAGGGAAGAGGAGGGTAGGGCCCTACTTTCCTCTACACACCCCCCCTACAGCACTGCATCCATTTTCACAATCTCAGTTGTTCAGTGCATGAGCCAGTATTTTTTAACAGTTATCTTCTGCTACTAGCCTGCACACATTTACATAGGCTCTCCAGGAAATAATGGATGAAAACAACAAGCAGCAAGAGCTGAATATGCATGGACACATACTCTATGCAGAGTATGCACATTCACACACACAGTGATGTTGCAATTGACAGAAAAAAATAGGAACCTCTGCATTCACACTGAGTCCAAGCAGCACTGACGTGTCACCAAAACCAGAACAAAAAACAAAATGAAGAGAACAATTCCGGCAGCCTCTATACACGGAGCACAGAGTGGACAACTGAGCCAGAAAACATCTGCTGAGTCGGAACAAACAAAACAACAAGCAGCCAATGAACAGATGCGTTAGGGGCCTCAGAAAACATACTAAATACCTTGCACGGTGCCCCAAAACACAGCTGGCTCACTGACAAGGTTTTTTTTTTTTTTTTTTGTACGACCCAGTGTATTCCTATCTCATACCATTCCAACATTGCAATTTCATCCATAGCCAAGCACGGACAGGCCTAGGAAGCAGCCTCAAACAGAACAGATGAGTCCAGCTGCTACTGGAAAAGGAACTTACAGAACAAACCACTATATAGTGCCATCCAAAATTTCACGATGGAAAAAAAAAGCATTCACTCCAGTGGCAGTGACTGCATGAAATAATGACAGTTAGTATGTCTTTGAATGCAGATGAAACAGCTACCCTGGTTCTGTCTGAAGATATTAGCCTCTAAGGGCCACGACACACCGATCCAATGGTTGACCTTTTAACGGTTCGTGGCTGTTCATGAGCCTCGGTGACCCTAGTTTTTGCTCCGTGTCCTACATCGTTGGCACTAGCTGGATCCCTGCAGCCTAGAATAAGAAAAACTGTAGATCAACTGATCACTATGTCTCAGGAGAGGCCTGTAGTCGACAATGGTTTGTAGCTCTTCCTAGCTCACTAGCCTTTCAGCTAATAGTAGCTGTTTTTGGTTTCCCCTAAATATAGACTACTGCCACCTGCTGTTCTGAAGCATTATTTCCTTTCATGCAGGTGCGGAAAGTTCATACCAGATGGACAAATGTTGTCTTTGAATTGTGTCCAAGTTCAACTTTTTGGAACAGGCACAGGCAGACTTCGATGCCAGTAGTTCTTCAATGTTAGTTTGGCATCTCCGTATCTTGAAGTCACAGCAAGAAAGCAAATAAGAACAATTTTTTAAAAGCGTTGAACTATTTCTGTAATTCATACAAAAAAAAGCATATATTAAAGTAAGTTAGCTCTCAGGCAGCTGCTTTCAGTGTTTGGCTTAGGTGCTCTTACTCCAAACTTCTCCATAACCTCCTAACTTTAACTCTTTTTTTTTTTCCAATAACACCAAAAACATAAATATATAAAGAGCCCCTGCAAAGTTGGTCTCTAGAAGTTTCTCCCTGCATTAACTACTATATGCAGGTTTTCCTGAAAACCTTTCTCCATCTCAAGTTAGCAAAGTGTCCTGTTTCAGACAATTGATGCAATAGGAATACAACAATTAATGACAGACGGATGCATACACAGATAGCAGACATAGAGACAGACAGTGGGAGAGAGAGCGAGGCTGGCGGGCAGCAGATGGCCAATAGTGGTCAGCTGGTAACAAACAAGCAGGTCAGGACTCTCCTCCACCTCCATTCTACCACTCATAAATAATGCAGAGGGCCCCAGCCACCCAGAGCAGCTTCACCGAGTGTCTTCGAAAGGCCTCCACTAACTCTCTCAGCAAGTCACATAAAGGGAGATGGAGTTTGTTGTGCTGAGGAAAAGCACAAACCTTTATGTTATAGCGGGGAGCGATAGATTACTCTCCATCTGTTTGTTCATTTCTTTGAGACAACAGTAATTAGATTTGGGCGGTGGCCCTCACCGCTGCATTCTGACATTTTAAATATTGCATTGATCAGCCCGACAGGGGGAAAATTACAGGTCAGAAAGAAAAGCTTCGATCAACAAAACTTCCACATGGCAGGAGAGAAAAACACTTGGTGCACACAGCTACAAAGCCCCCCTACCCCACCCCTCACCCGCCATATTTGCCTGCAGGAACGTCAGTGCGCTCCATATCGGATTTTCCACCAGCCTGACTGTCCTGGAAACACTTTTCCTCCCTGAGGGTTTATTTATTTATTGATTGGGGGCTGCATCATTCATAGGTTGGCAGATATGTATTGCCACTTTGTATTCTTTATGTTGAGAGCAGAGCAATTTTTGGCAATATTGTTAATTTTTGACAATAACGTCAATAGGACTTCATTTAATTTAACTGAATTGATTTTGAGAGGACGGGAGAAAGATCCACAATGGCAGCTCTCAGGCCATTCAGGACGCTGGCACCACTACTAGAGCTACCAAAAGGATTCCACTCCTTTCCTCTATCCTAACACTGCTTTCATTCACAATAGGTTGAATACATACTTCTCTGTTCAATTAAAGTTGAGCCATATAAGTGGTAAGCGCTTACACTTTGGCAATGCAGAAATTACCTCATTATGCTACCGGAATTGAGTCGAAACAGACCAGAAATAGGAAGACGGGAAAATAATGTGTGCATGAGTGGGTGAGAGAAATAGAGAGCTACCGAGAGTGAGAGAAAGCTCAAAGGGAAGGCTAAATTGCAGAAGAGCAGGAGCTTCTCGTCTTGGAACAACTGCAATCACAGCCGCTGCCAAAAACCCTCTGGATTCAGCCGCGCTGCCTGACGGAAACTTCTCAGTGGGCCTTAAAGCCACTGAGACGGGGCTGGGGGTTTGTTTGTGTGTTATTCGGCACTTGCACAGCTTGAGTTCTACGTTACAGATATGGAGCCATCCGTAGCATTTCAACAATAAAATGCAACCACATCAACTTTAATGTCACATACAAGCTATAGAACTGATAATTGAATCTCTTTACTGGCCTCCGTTCTGTTCATTAGTATGGGTTTTCTTTTACACTGACCTCTTTTGGACACTGCAGTTTTTCTCCTGGATTGATTAACAGCATAGCTAAAGTTGCTCTAGAACAGGGAAGATATAGAGTGTGCAGTTTAAACTTTTTTTTTTCAGTATAAATGGTGGAAGGGTAGAAGAGCTAATGAAACTTCTCCCTCCAAAACTATTGACGTTGCTAGGCACGAAGAGAAGCATGAAATTATCACAAGAATGAAAGAGGAAGCAAGGAGGCTCATGGGTTTTGGTCTTAGAGGAAAAAGTGTAAAGAATGAGCTTTGATTGTTGTTAATTACACAAGCTCATCTTTCACTGCTAATGTGCTAATGACATGCTAATGTTTAACTAAGTGACAACCTCCAGATGTGAAAATGCTCAAACTGCAGTCCCCCAAATGACCACTTGGGGCTCCCCCATGGCCCCCATGTAAAAATGATCAGCAAAAATAAACCTGTTTTACAGCCGGCTACGAAGACAGTCTAGGTGTCTGTAGCTAACTACATCGTTCATGACAACTGTACTGAGTGTGACTTTTTATATAACTCACCTGTTTAATTTACATTAAGGCTTGAAGTCATGCATAATTAAGGGTGTGGCTGCTTAGAGGGATTGGTGGATGCCCTCTGAGGTTGCTATATCTGTCTGTCTCGATGACACCTGCTCACCTCAGCTCCACCCATGCTCCTCTTCTTTGACCATTTTGAATTTAATTAGTTAGAGAGAGTCAGACACTGCCAAAATGGTGACAGCCAATGCCACAGTCAAAACCGCTCTTCAGGCAAGATGTATCCTAAGGGTCATACAAGGTTTCTCTCCTTTATATAAAGTGCGACTTCACATTTCTGTGTACTTTTAGGTAGCTGTGCACACATTACAGCTACCTTACTTTGTCGATGGAGTCCAAATTAACATAAAATAATGCAGGCTCAGACAAACTGAAGGCACTAAAGCGTGAGTTTATATCCTGTTGACCCTTCCCCCTGCCAACGTCCATTTACCATGATGTTCTCGTAAACAGGGCCCTTCCCTTCCTTCTTCTCCAAACATCAGCCTGCCCAGCCCAGCCCTGCCTCCTGCTGTTCCCCTCCAGCACACACACACACACACACACACACACAACCCATCTGCTTCAGCTCTCTAGACCTCGCATCTGGCCTTCTGTGAACCGTATCTGTGTTCAGCACACACGCACATGCTGAGGAGCATCAAAAAACAGAATTGGTGCAATTCAGTTCGGGCGGCCTCAGAACACAGAGGGCAAGGCTCTAGATGTGGACTCCCTTCAGCTCAGTGGGAGACCAGTTTTGAAACAGCAAAAAACAAAACCAGATCGGTTTCTGAAAGAGGTGTTTAAAAGGAGAAGAAAGGCAGATAGAATATGGTGGGATGAAAAGGATATTCAGAAAAAAAGGCTTCTGTGGGAAGCTGGCGAGTCAACTGTTGCTCAGCAAAGCATGAGGAGAGAAAAAAAAAAAGCCTCCACCGCCATCTAAAAGACATTATCGTCAGCGGATTGAGATCCATACACTCACACAGCACCACAGCCAGCCGGAACACAGAACGCGTGTGTTTCTGTATGTGAAGCTACTGAGTTACATAATCAGAAATGATCCCGTTATCATGGGATTTCACTGTGCATTCAGCTGCTCGCCATGTGGGCTACAGTATCCGTTGCATTGACGTGATGCATGTGACACAGAGATGACAATTAAACACACACAAACACACGAGGGCAGAGCAGACACGAGACATCTGGTGCGGCAGTGATGTAGCGCCTGTGACGCAATGTTGACCCTCAGGTGTCAAAACACACAGCTTCTGTCATATATGTGCGCACGTACCCATGCAGGGAGACGCACACCCACTGATGCAGACAGCCAACAGAAAATAGAAATAAGTATTCTGATTACTTACTAATTGAGTCTCTTTAAAGAAATAAAATTAATTATCTGTATTTTTTTCCATTAATGAATCAGTGGAGGATAGTCAGTTGCAACTGCGCAGAGGAGCAGACGGCAGCATCGACGGGGACGTTTGTGTGCATAAATACACACTCGTGCAGCAAATAAGAGATAAAAGTTTTAAGACATTCCCCATCTGTCAGGCTTGTACTCAGCAACCCCACAATAAAAACACAAGAACAAAGCTGCACATGCCTGAACTGTAGAGGCATGGCTGTTAATGTGTGTGCATTTTGTCAGCATGACTGTGTGGCATTTAATTGCACGTGTGTGTGTGTGTACGCGAGGATGAGCGCAAGGAGTGTGTGAGGGAAGATGGGAAGGAGGCAGGCTGTCAGGATGTGGAGTCCATTGTCTGTTCAACAATGAAGAGATCGAGTCGGCAGGAGTCCTGTGGCTCTCTCAATGGAGGCATTAACATCTGGGGCCAGAGGGCTGTAGTGCGTGTGTGTGTGTGTGTGCGCGTGTAGTGTTGCAACCGCCCTGGATAAAACTGGATTTTCAAGGTTTATTTTTTCCAGTGTTGGACTAATGCAGATGTCAAGAGGAATCCTTCCACAACCAAATTGGTTTTCAGAGATATCTGGTAGTAACCTGCTTCACCCTCCGTAAACTACTGTGTGCTTATCTTGAGGATTACGTGTATTTTTAAAGGTCTGTGAACTTTATTCCACAACCGAAAAGGTGGGTAAAGTGAATTTAGGCGGAATCACGCTCCGCTACATCCCTCCACACTGCAAATGTGAACTTGCTAACCCGAAATACTACTAGTATATTACTTTCATTAATCTTTGCAAATGACACATTGACACAGACAAGCGCGCGCGCACACACACACACACACAAGCGTGGAGAGATATTGAACTACCCGCTCGCCAATCTTATGAAGAAGAAATCTTATGAAAAACCTCATGAGACAACACAAATATCACAGCAGATATACAAGTATATCCTCAAGCACAACAGCGCTCATATAAATCCCGCCTCCTCCATCCCACATGGCAATAACATGCCTCCACTTACTTATCCCACAACCTTTACTGACTTTATATCACCCCCCACTCCCAGCACTGTCTGCTAGTTAACTGGCAGTGGCACCATCCAGCCTGTAAAAAAAATTAAATAAAAACTCCTCCTCAGTCTGAACCACCACCTTTCTACACAAACCCTTGCTCACTGTCCAATGTGGACGCTTGCCCCCCTGCTCTGAGCTCCGCTCCTCCTCCTCCTCCTCCTTGGTAATTACAATAATCACTCAACTGAAACTAATACTTACCTCATTAAGGCAAAAAGCACTCCAAAAGTAATATCTCAAGTCAGTGGATTATTGTCATAAGAGCTTAATTTTTGAGTGTCAGCTGAGTAAGGCGGGGAATAACAGGCAGCAGCTGAAGGGACTCACTGCTTTTCCGGCACTAGGAAATCAAAACCTCTGCCTCTGTTTTCAGCAGGACGCTCAGAACTCTCAGATCACACATCTGCATAAGCACTTTGAAGTTGGTGAGAAGATTTCTACAAACTACAGTCAAACAAGAACAGTCGCAAAGTGAGTTAGGGATATTGTAGGGTGATGATATTATATTAAAGATACAAGAGATCACCAAGCAAACAAAGCTGCCTAAAAGTTCCTTAGAAGGAACCAAGCACACTAAGAAATAATAAGGAATAAGCATTTTACGCATTATTTAGACTTCACTGAAGTGACACAGAGGGGTGACATATTACACCCAGCACCGTCCTACTAACCTGGTGCTGTAGATTATACAGTATAGGAGAATTACTAGGCAGCACATACAGTAAATAGATGGCCGGACTACAGTGAACCTCTGAGTTGATTCCTCTCCAAGTGCTCCTGACCGCAGTGCGCTGTGTTTACACTGCGCGAAAAGGAGATAAAGTTGCATCACGTCGAGCCCCAATACTCGCAACCTACAACACCTCAAAGATCTGTCTAGACAACGCGTTGTCTCGTCCTATTTCCAAGAAGCAAAAAAAACGAGGGCTTCGTGGCAACAGTTGGAGATCCGGACGCTCCGGGTCTGGATGTTTTCTAGCTGTGCTTCCGTCGTTTACTTTTAATCCGACCTCGCAGCGCAGTGAGCAGCATTACAATAAATAACGGCTGCGAACTTACCTTATTACTAGGGTGATGGTGGTGATGATCTCGGGCAAACGCGTCCTGCGCTTTCCTCCCCGTCGTTCTCTGACGACAGATCGAGTATCCTCTGTTCTTCTTTCCCCGTTATCTCGCGTTTGTTCTTGAATTTGAGTTATGAATTATTCCACATCTTCACCAGCCTCGGATACATTCGTCCGCGGCTTGCCTCCTCTTTCCTCTTGTGTCCTCTGTGATTTTAAATGTTGGGACTATAAGGCAAATCAAGCCATATGATCCTGTCATTCAGTTTCTACACAGAAGAACTGGCTCTCCGCGCAACTCCCTCCCAGGGCTTTGTAACACGAAACCAGAGGAGGAGGAGGAGGAGGAGGAAAAGAGGGGAAAAAAAGCAAAGCAAAGAAAGGAAAGCGTGAATTCAATCCACTATCTGTGACGAACTCGAAGGACCTATGCGCCTCTCTGTCTCAGAAGTTTCGGTAGTCCGTACCACGCAGACAAATCGGAGTGGTCGTGGCGCTGCGTCTCTGTGCCAGTCTCCACTGGAAATTGTGTGTGTGTGCGCGGTGCGTGGCGCTGCAGCGTGTGTGCGCCCCCAGCCTACTTCTGCAGTACGCATCGCAGCAGGGACCTGGAGGATTTCAAAAAAGGCACACAAACAGATCTCCGCCCATTAGCCTCTCCGAACAAGGGCCCCGACACAGACGAGGGCCCCTCCAGCAACCATTACACCGCTTGATTAAGACAGTTTCATTGTGTGGAGAGTGAAGGTCTGTTTTAGCAAAGTGCTTCCCAACCTAGAGTCTCACCCGAGGCCCTCGTAGGCCCTTTTTAACGAGCTCCTCACAACCAAATGAGCATTTGGGTTGAGGAGCAGGGTGGCCTGGCAGTTAAAGAAACCATTGTTCACCTCGGCCTTGCTGGAGTGCCACAGAGCAAGGCTTTAAAATGTCTCTGAATGAAGGTGACACAGTCTGAGCAGGCACAGCAAATGGTTCACAAGAAATCAATACAGAATTTATACAACATTATCACCTCCACTGCTAGTGTCCTGAATGGGAGATGATGTAAAAATAGAAATAATACTGCTGTCACATGAAGCCCTCAGCAACTTTTATTTCTCAATTTTTCTTTCATCCTGTTTTGTTTCATCAAAAGATCAATAATCAGATTTTTATACAGCTGGACTGGATTGGACTGGATTGGAGCATAAAGCATCTTCTCTGCCCGTTTCACTGATACATGTTTATTGATTGTTCTCGAAAGCCTGAATTGCTGCTTATCTGCTGCTCTTATTAGAAATGTTTAGGCCCGACCGAAGAGGACAAAAAGTGCAAAATAAGCATCGCTCAAAAAAGTATCGATTTTTTTTCTATGTGTAAAAGCACCAATATCATATTGTTAAAAGACTCCATTACAAGAAAAAAAAGTCCTCTCAAGTGAACTTTAAGTCCAAACTGAATCTTCTTTTCGTGTTTGTCTCCGCATGTGAGAACGTATCGTTTACCACCCAATCAGCTATAGAAAAGTAAGATTCAAATCTGTGAAAATATGAGCAGTATATTCTGCTCTGAAAGGCTGAGGGTGTTTGAGCTGAAGGCGCTGAAACACCTCCTACAAAATGTACAGTGAGCTAAGTTACTATAATTACAACATAAGCACACAAGGCAACTTACATTCAGTTGCATGTGCTGCAGACGACGCCACCAGATGTCGATGGGATTGGAGGACGAAGGCCGGAGAGGAAGATAGTTGGTTCAGCTCCACGGAGCAGTAGCAGCGGATTATTCTGAGAATCCCAGTTGTCACCAGTGAGGCTTTTTCAAAATACCTATTCCTAATGACAAATTGTCACTGCAAAAGCAAGTGTTGATGATGATCCTGGACTCTCTCCTGTGTGACTTTTGATTAAATTAATCCACCTCCTACTCATCATCTCATCATTTTTGGGAAATGTGAGTAAGAATTCTGAATACCAGGAAAGATGCATTTGCGGGGGAGGCTGCTATAGCAAACTGTAGCCTGTAGGGAATAATCACTCAAGCTAATGTGCTCGAGCTTTTATAACATTATAGTGTTAAAGGAGGGGTCATATCAAGTATAACTTCAGTGCGTCATCAAATGAGAAACCTGAAGCTTAAAACACGTCAGGAGGGAATCTTTGACTGTCAAAGGTCATTGCTTTCTCAGATGTGTCCACATGTAAGAGTGCAGGAGTGGATTCACATGACCAGCTTGTTTTTGGAAGAGACATTTTATTATGCTGTTCTGAGTGAGGTTAATGTCCAGAGCGGAAAGAAGCTCACAAAAGCACGTTATTTAAAGTAAGGTCCAAATCAGAGCGGCCCAAAACATAAAGAATGGTGTATTCTGTGAGAGTGGAGCTCCATAAACACAGCTGAATTCTACATTTCCCACAATGCAACTCGATGCCTCTCTTTGAAACTCCACACGGTCAGGCTTTCTGTTTGAAATTTTGGGTGCCAGTATATATAGATATCCTCACACTGGACTACACAGAGAATTCTCTCCAACATTATTGAAAAGACTGAACTATACTGGCTATAGAGAATCAAAGGCATGGAGGAAATCCAGCTACAAACATTACTGCTAGCTAAGCCTACTGATGTTTCCCTTTTTTCCTTTTATGTCCTCATGTGTTTTATTATGATTACTTTTTTTTTTTTTTGCAACTTGTTATCCCTTTGTTGCCTTCACATTTCAAGTAGAGCAATTGAATGTTACATTGACTGAAATATTCACTATGGAAGTGAAGTGAAGTACCTGTCCTTTTCCAGGCTTTGCTGTCACAGAGCCAATCCATTCTGGGAAGAGAATTCATATATTTGTTCATATATTTCTAGTTTGCAAAGGTGTGGTAGCAACAACTGTGCCATCTGATGTCTGTTATTATTATTATTGTTAGAAAAGATTTCATGATCAGGGTTATTTTCACCCCAGAATATTTCAGACTTTAGGAATCTCCCTCCAGAGTCTCAAGTGACATTTAAGGGAAGATTTTCTGACTAGTGCGCCATGATGTGACGTTTCACACCAAACCAAAGTCTGTGGAGTTTCCCTCTAATAACCAAATTTGCATCAACACTGAAGAGACAGAGGTATTATTGCAGAAAACCACATTAAACACAACGCAAGAACGTCCTTCACTCTGATGCATGCTGGGACATTTTCCTTCAGGCCTGTTTCCAGATTGCGTTCACATTTATAAATTAGACTGCAAGAATAAGTAAATCATTTTAGACACGTTTTTTTCCTTCTGTTTTTGCTGTTGAGTTCATGACGCTATTGTGAGAGCGGTCTTTGCAACAGCTTTCAGAACATAATCCACTGCATTTAGAACAAAAACATAAACTAAGACTTGGATTATTATCCAAAGATTAAGTGTACAGATTAGAAGACAAATATTAGAATCATAATCTTTGTGGATTAGCACAGAAAATACTCCAAATGATATTTGTCTCAGCGTAGGTATTGATGTAGCGACAAGCACCAAGGGGCCTTTTAACCCTGGCACAAATCAATAGACCGAAACTAGGCTACTTCCCAAAGGAAAGGCAAAAACCGTTCTGTTATATCAGGGATGAATTCAAAACTATCTGGCATGTTTATTTGCGTCTGCAGCACCTCTCAGCCCTTCCTGATGTTAAACTGTCTGCACTTTCTGAATTTACGTGCCGTCTGATGGAAGACGCTGCGTGCAGTTGCCCAAATCCTCACACAGACAGATTACCAAATGAGTAAGTCTGAATCATAATGCTCATAATCTCAAACATACATCAGGATGCAGACGATCTGGCACAGATTGGTTCGGTTTGAGACTTAATGAGTTTGGATTTAGGACACTAATTTGGAGTCGGACTCTCACTCGGCAGTGTGTTAAAAACAGCTCAGTGATGAAAAGGAGAAGTAGCACAGCCTCGGGCCACATCAAGAGACTCTGCTGAGAAAATGTGGGTTTCGTGCTGGGAAGTTGTTCTTAGGATGGTGAACGTGGCCTTCTAGGAATTTAAATAAAAGCGAAAAAGACGTTTCAACAAGCAATAGAGCTTGACCTTCCCCCTGTGTTTTCTGCCAGTCAATAACAGTTGAGAATAATAATAAAAAAAAAACGGCTATGATGAAAATTCATTTGCAGGGATTATTTGCACCCAAGGTTATCTAAATTAGACTTCAGGTATATTATGTGAAGAAGCAGTCATGTGTGGAGTTCCATGCCTGACCTCAAGCTCAATTTGTTTTGAGTGTTCTCTTCTCTCTCAGAGTTTCAGTGTACAGAGCAACTTTACGCAGCGTTCTCTTAATCAATTTCCTGTATGCTGAGACAGTTTCACAGGCAACAGGGCTGCAAAAACCATTCAGAGCTCCTTTCAGAAAACTCTGCTGCTGATCTGACAACACCGCAGACTTTCCACTACACTTAAAATCTTTAAATGTGTCCAGGAAGCGGCTTCATCTTCTGTTTCTTCATCACACTTCACCACTATATCCATTCAGAGTCTGCCCGGCTTTCTCTCTCATTTATCTTTTATTCACTAACCTTTAAAAGAGTTTCACGTTTCGTGCCAAACTGATCTGCAGTTTAATTCGCGCCTCCTCTCCGACAGGAACCTTTTTAGTTTTTGTTCGAACACCTGCAGTGGGCGTGATGTCGGCGTTTCTGTTTATCAGTCAATGTATGTGCCGTCGTCAACAGAGTGAAAGCGAAAAACTTTCTCACATCTGCCAATGCCACTGCTTTGAGGATGAGGCCCTGAGAGTGAGAGTGTGAAAGCATAAATTACGGGCTAATGGCTGACAGGGTGGCAAAGAGAGATAGCGGCTGATAGCGAGTCAGCAGCTCGCGCTTACTCTGTTTTTCAAAGCATCTGATAAACAATAACAAGGATGTGCAAGTAATTACAGCATTTTTTTTCCCAACAGAAATTAATATGAGACGATAAACACATGCAGCCTTGCACTTTCTTTAGACCAGCTTCAATGGTTCATTTAAAGATTACGAAGTCTCTAACTAAATCACAGGTTGATTTAGTGTGTGGGCCTTAGACCTTCCTTACAAACACCACAGTCTATGTGCAAATTTTCTTCTTCATTTCTTTTCATATTCTACACTTTGGACGTCAGTTACAGGAACTTCCATGTGGGAACATTTGCTGATGTCATTCCTGCATGCATCATGGATTAGAGCCGGAGAACAGGGCAACGTTCTTCGGTACAAACAAGACAAAGACGCTGGTTGTACATCCTTGCAGGACAAAGCACGTCCCTGTGAACAAAGGGACCGTTCAAACAAACAAATATACAAAGAGAAGAATAGGATTGCATAGTTAAGATCATTTGGTGTGCGTGGAATGGAAAACAACAGCCATCCAAATGAAGTAAAGATTTTAAATGAAATGGAGTACAAAGATGCAACAGAATGAGCAAACCTCCAACAGACAAAGCAATGATTAAACCACAAAGGAAACACAGTGTTCAGTTTTGGTCTCTTCAGTGGATTAAGTGCATCTCATTCTTCTTGCACATCATAATTTATTTGTTCAGTCCGTTTCCATTGCACATTATTACATTATTTAGTTTTGACTCAATTTTTTTCAACTCCGCTAATAATAATAATAATAATATTAATAAAAGGCTCCAACTTATTTTTTAAAAACTTGCGATGTTTTCCTGGCCAGCTATAATATGTGTACTCCCTTTTTCGATCACAAACAGAAAATGACAAATTATACAAACAGATGGCAATGCAGGTAATGACAGCTCAGCTTCCTGTCCACATGGACTATCCATGAGGAGTCAGCTTGAAGTGCTAAGAACTGGATTGATCGTAGAGCCACTGACTCATGCCATAAATACTGACAAACGCACATTCACTTAGACATGTTTGACTCTCTTTACTGAGACTTGGAGTATCATGGGTTAGGCTCGTCAGCTTCCATTGGCCAAATTCCAAACCGTTCTCACAACAACAGCTTCCAAAATGCTTCCAAATCCTTTGGGCTCTCCTCAGACTAGGACACTTCCAAACCATTATTCATTTGCCCATAGCTTGACATCTTTGGAGAAGATCCTGTTACACATCCTCCAGTAAAGGCTGAAGCACGTGGATTATACTGTTAGGGCGCCAACCCTTTAGAGTAGCTCGCTGGAGAAACATATTACATTAGTTGTTTGTGTTTCTGTTGTTCAGTGTGTTTCAGTGTTTGAACTACATTACATGGTTAAACACTCTGTTACAGTTGTTACTGGGGTACGCATCTTGTATGCAGCCTGCTGGGGCGGTAGACATGACTGACACAGAGGGGCAGGTTTTTCCTGGATCCTCTCTGGGCTCCATAGAGGCAGGGATGATGGACAAACTCCAGCTGTCGTGGACAACTCCTTCAGCCCCCTACATGAAACCTTAATACTTCAGGCAATGCTTTCAGCGACTCCACATGAGGTGTGTAAGGGAACAATCTGTTGTCCCTGCTGTTATAGTCCGCACTCCGTGTCAGTCACACCGCCAGCTATAACCTTTTGCATTACTGTCTCAAATTAAAAGACACAAACTGTACACATTTGAGGTTGTTGTTACCACGAGTGCAACAACTAATTATTAATCTGCATGGATGAGACATTTTCTATTAAAACTTCATTGCACGTCTCATTACATCTTATTATTTTTTGGCTGCTAGTTCTTCTTCCGGCTCACGCAGACATTTTAATTTGGCACGTGGACCCATTCAATATAAAGGCATGAAATATCGGATGTGCGCATGCGGACATGGACCTGGTAAAGGATGCAGAGTAATCTGCGCCGTTAGCCTCCAATGCCGTCTGTATGGGGCTGGCTCAGGAAACCCAGCTCTTCATATAATAAACGTAGGAGGGATTAACTCTAGTGACTCACAATTCAGGTCAATCTTCCCTGGCAACAACAGAGTAAGAGATTTCGCTGGTATTGATGGAAACTAAACCCCTAAGAGCTTCAGCTTCGAGGCAGAACCTAAAAACATCCTCCTTTCATACAATAAACTAGTGGATTGAAATTCAAAATCATTGTTTTGCTCCACTTCCAAGACCGCGCACGTCCCAGAACTGGTGATACCAAGGTTGTATGAGTGACGAACAACAGCAGGAATGTTATTTAGCACGTGTCTGGCAGTTGTAGAAAGCAGGCCAGGCGGTGGGAAAGTGGGGTAAAGTCTCATTACGAGGCAGAGCACAGGTCACCTCCCGCGAGCCTCTGCTCTCTTTGCATCGCTCCTCTCCGTTTGGACTTTTCCATCACAGCGAGACTTTAGGTTTACTTTGGCTGAAGTTTAGAGTTGGGAAACAGTAATCTTGAGCGATTACCTCATTTACCTCAAGTTACCTTTCAGTGCCAGCTGCAGCTTTTAATAGCACAGAGCTATTCACAGCTTTTCAAACATTGCAGGTAGATGTTAAAACTATGTGGGAAAGTCTGTTGTCACTTGCAAGACACGAATGTTTCAACTAAGATCTAATTTCTTGCAGTTTCACTAATGGATAAGTATCACTCTTGACAGAGATCAGTTCAATTTACATAGGCACCGTTGCACAATGCACAGTTGACCTTAGTGCAGAATTATAATAATAGAACATCATCATCATCATAAAGAGATTGAAATGAAAAGTAATGAATGTTTTTAACACTCAGCAGCGGCAATTTGATTCTAAACGGCAGAGAACCAAAGTTGTCATAATCAATCTAAGGGTCTTTTCGCAACGTTAGCTTTCTGACAGAAAACCGCTTTCAGCCGCTGCTGATCTGTCACATTTTATCTCATTGCAATTTCATGGGTAAACATTTATGGAACGAAGTGGAGAGATCTCCTGTCTTCATCTAAAATGAATGGTCCAAATGTTTCATCGCCGGTGCAATCAGCTGGCAGTTAATATCTACTGAGATGAGTGTATTAAAGCATGTCCCATATGATGAGAAGCTCCCTCCTACCCCCTGATAGAAAAAGGAAATTGCAGCTCAATGGAACATAATTTCATTCAACTTGTATATTCATTAAAGAGAGATTGGAAGGGACAAGCGTGGTCTTAATCACAGCGATTTGAGGCTGGAAAAAAAAAA
>JASGAT010392346.1:0-16371 GCA_030220025.1 Chelon auratus | reverse complement strand
AAGCTCTTCGAGTTTTCGCCTCTTCCTGCACTTCAAATCGTTATAATTGTTACTCTTACTTGTGTAATTTTTTAACTGTGCAAACAAATAAATAAATAAATAAATAGTTGTTCCTAAAGTGTTATTGTGTGTGTGTCTGTGTCAGGCTGCATCCTGCTGGGGATGGCTGCTGCCATCAAGGAGTGTCATTGCTATGGAGTTGGGGTGCCTGGTTCAAGTCCAAAGGTTTCCCAGCATTGTTATTCAGTTCTCCTGTCAGTGGTCATAATGTTATGCCTGATCAGTGAATCCTTACTGATTTTATAAATCCTCAGTCCACAATAGGTCACATATTCAAACAGGAGTCATTTCTTAATTTGTGAGTAAATGGGTAAACCTAACTGGTGGTAGACAACTGGCAGCAGCCAATACTGAACTTTTGGTGTATTTTCAGCAGTGTTTACACACTTTTTTTAATTAATTTATTTTTTATTAAAACAGTGAAATGCAGACGGTCCCTAAAGCTGACGCGCCAGCCCAGCTGAACTCTGAACGCGTCTAATTAAATGACAGGGAAATAAAGTTTGGTGAATAAAACCTGAGCGACAATAGCAGCGGTACAACACACGGAAGTTGTGGCTTTGTGTTAAAAGGAGTGACACACGTCGTTAGAGCAGCTGCAGCCGTTAAACCCTGTGAACTAGGTCTGTGTGTCAGCGCAGCTCCGTCCGTGTATTTCCGGGTGGTGCGAGGCTGCTCCGGTGCATCCGAGCTGCTAGCATCAGCTGCTCCATCCTTCCTCCTGCATCCAGCCGCAACAATAACAACAACAACAGCCAGAGGGGGTGGGTGCCGGCCGGGACACGGACTGAAGCGACCAGTTATCGACCGAGACGCGATTGATGTCTTACAGCTGAAAGCCGCAGCGGGAGGGGACAGCGGGCGATAGGAGATATGGCGGCGTCGCTTCTCTCCGAGACCGACATCAGGCACCGGTCCATGGCGGAGGAGGATCCGAACGGGAATGAGCACGGGGCGGCTGCACGCAGCGCGGCGCCTCGCTGGGGACCGCAGCACGCCGGAGCCCGGCAGCTGGCAAGGCTGTACTCGCCAGGTGAAAGCGTGTTTTATTGTTAGTGCTGCTGTCACTTGGTGTCGGTAACAGGGCTGAGGTGTGAGGGATGGCACCGGCAGAGGCCTAAAAGCCACAGTACGACATCCGAGCTGATGGACTCAGAGATGATGATGAGGATTTACAAACTGCTAACACTTTGCATGACATGTCATTCATGACTAATTACTGAAAAAATGCAGACTCGCATGGCTCTTACACAGTAGGATGTCTTCTCTCTACAGAGGCCTTCTCTCTACAGCTAAAGCTGAGGACACACTACAAGATTTTGTCAGATTTTACCCCCAATTCCCAGTTGGGCAAAGTCTGCACAAGTCTAGTTGGGGACAGTCAGCGTGGGTAGTTTGCACAAAAAAAATCTGTTAGTGTATGAGGGAAACAGAGCCGCCCCGACCTCAGCTGCAGACAGTCAAACATGCTGGAATGTTTTGAACTGAATCTGACCGCAATCGCCTCTCCCTCTCAAGAGTTTGCACGAGAGTTTGATTCATTCAGTTGGCTTTAGTTGGTTTGACAGATCATGTAGTCTGTGATCCCTCATCAGGCGTAGTTGTTAAGCGTGTCACGCCCGCGTCTTTCAGTCGACAAACAAAAATCTTCTCTCTCACAAGTGACAAGTGAGTGAGATTTTATTTCCCAAGTTCAGGTGTAGCATATAATTTGGTTTCTTTTCAGAAGTGACTACTTGAGGGGTAAATTAGAGGATTTGGGAAAGTTATGAAGAGCACTTGAACACATCTTTTAGAGTTGCTTATACGTAAAGGGAATAAATGTTGACCTGTCCCAGTATACACGCTCCCATACTCGAGTCCCCAGTTTGTACTCAAGTTGGAAACATGTCAACACAAACGTACCCTTAACCCGCATCGTGTCATGCCTGCGTCTTTCAGACGTCAAACAAAAATCTTCTCAGGCCAGTCTCTTAGCGTGTACCCTTAGTCTCTTTGGAATCTGTAAAGACTTTGACTGTTGTGTAGCGTGTCCCCAGCTTAAGAGGAAAACAGTCACCAGTATGCAGTCTTATGCCACATTGTCTGATTAGAGTAAGAAAAACACAAAGCCTTAAACACCCGTTGTAATTTCGTACAAGACATGACTTTAACTTAAATTTAGTCGAGTCAGTTGTAACTTCTGTGAGGCTTCTGTGAGTATGAAAAACTTCATTGCATTAGTACAGCTCAGTGTTCAAAACCAGCTTCCGACTCACTGGCTCGAGGGTGTATACATGTTTTTTTACTTACTGTACAAGCTCTAAATATATCCCAGCCATGTCTGGTACAGGACCTTTTTTTGTTGGCTCTTCCTTGTCTTCAAATGTGACACGCCCTTAGAATACAGAGTTCAGGAACTACTTACAGCTTTTGTTGGTAGTGCTGAACATTGATGTGGGTCTAAGCTTCCTGTGTTTTTATTTTTTTATTTGCTGTAACTGTTTAGTCATTCAAGATTAATTGACAAATCAACAGGTATTACTCTGCTTGTGAAATATGTTGAGCCCTCTCTTTTATGGGTTTGAAAGTGAACCTAATGTCAGTGGAGACAAAATATTTGGAGTAGGTAACAGATTCCGATCATTCTTTTTTTCCTCTCAAAAGTCTTCAACCTTACATAGCTATATTATAAAATGCAATTATAACTGATGTGCCGGATGGTTTGTTAAACAGAATTTTCCGAGGAGTCGTCCTTAGAAACAGGCAGATCATCTTAGAGAACCGTAGAAATCTTAGAAACCATCTATCTCAGCAATCACAGGCTAATTTCAACCAGTCAGATCAACAAAATGCATCACTTAGTTGGACACTGATGAAGAAACACGGCAAGCCACAGGACGAGACGCTCTGAGAGCTAGCAAGCAGTCAGTGTCGCTAGCACGTTGGTAGAAAATTCTTTAGGTCCTTGTTAAGAAACGTTTAGAAAACTTTAATCCAAAATGGGTGACGCATATATTTGGTCTTTAAAATCGAACACAGTTTAAAGTGTTCCTAGCATCAAAACCGTGCAGCCAAAAATCTCAGATAGGTTTATCCCATAGGATTGATGGGTACAATTTCTAGATGCTAGTGAAGTTGTTGCCTTCAGGTGTTTAGTCTTAGGACCAAATCAATGTGTGTGACAGAGTTTCCAGCAGTAATCCTCCAGTCTCGTCCTCTGGGTCCAGAGTGTTGCTGGTTTTCTTTTTTGCCTTGCTTTAAATTCACCTGGCGTACCAGTTCAAATAAGTCTCTGATTAGCTGTCTAGAAAAAAACTGCCAGACAGGATAGAATATAAGGCAGGAGTCTGGATCCTGTTGGTTTAAATTTCAAATACTACCGTTGTTCCTGTCCGCAGAACCGGTCATGATTTGGATTCTGTCTCTTGTGTTTGTTTTAGTCATCATCTTACATATTATCCAACATTTCTTCACTAATCAGGCTCCTTTATCTGCTGCTTAATCATCAACGCCGCCTTCAAGGTTTTCAGGATTTTAAGTTTACTATCTGTACTTGTATTCCTATCAACTTTGACATTTATCGACTTGTGATAAGGAAGGCAACGTTTAACCCGCAACATAAATTGAGCTATTTTACCACTGTAGATACATTCATTTTGGCCCGATGGCAGACACACTGTGCTCCAGACCTTAGCAAAGAAAACCTGTGTTACCAGTTGTGCATCAAGCTGGCTTGTGCCACTTTTTGCCTGACCATCTGCCCCGCGTTTCACTTCACTGAGCACTTTAATTGCCTCTAGTCGAGCCGTGTTGGCAACTTGTTGACACTTTCTAAAACAGGAACGATGATCAGAGAAGAGAAAGGGTTTGCACCACTATCACCACATTATTGTGAAGTCCATACAAGGGTACAACATATGTCACTGGGTTGGCTCTGAAATTTAAATCCCTTTCAGCAGAATGAGTGCGTTTGTATTCTCAAACCACTGGCGCTGGCAGCGTCCGTGCATCGAACTGACTCATTGAGCCGGAAAGAATCTGACCTGACTCTTGACTTGAGATTTTTTTCAAATGTTATTTTCATTTAACCTCTGTCAACACGCGAGCTATCACAGAGCGAACCGTTCACTTCTCCGAAAGCCAGTGTCCTATTTTTAACTGCTCTGAGTAAAGGAGTCACCTTCACCATTAACGGAATTGGAACTACACTATTACTCAGTGCAATTACATTAGAGAGATAACCATCTCCTCTTTGGCATTTAGTCGTTGCTACTGCCAGGCAACGCAAACATTACACTTTAATGTTGGCGGATGAACTTGCATACGTGCGGGCGCGCACACACACAGGTTATTAACTTAATTAAAGCTGTTGACAGGGAAACAGGAGGTTTTGTGAAGCAGAAAATGAGTCGACGAGAAAGGTCCCATTCTCTTTCACGGTTGTGTGTTTCTAAAGCAAACTGCAAACATTCTAAGTGAAGCTCTGTCCACTTATAAATTGATTTGCTTGTTGCGGAACATGTTGTTAGATGACGGTTGTCCGCGAGTGGCAACCAGTTCCAGACACTGGTTGTCATAGCAACCTTCTTGTATATTTCCTGCAATAAAAGAGAGGAACGCCCAGAACATAAAAATATTACCAGTGTCATTGACACTGCTTCAGGGATCACTCAACTCTCCAAGCCTGCTATGGACCAAAGTCCTGGTCAGTGTTTCTTGTCGTTCAGCGTTTGGTGTGTTTGCTTCATGAGTCAATCAACTTTAATTTATTATTATTATTATTATTATTGTTATACACCGATCAGCCACAACATTAAAACCATTGTAGGGGAAGTAAATAACATTGTCCATCTTGTGACAATACAATGATCTTCTGGGAAAGTTTTGGACCTGGATGTTACTTAGACATGTAGCACCCACCTAGACCAGACCAGGCACCCCCACCCCATAGCAATGACACTCCTTGATGGCAGCAGCCTGACACAGGCATGAGTGTAGCACTGATTGATGGTTAAGAGGATCACACATGCATTTGGGGTCTTGACACTTTATCTCCTTTCACTCAGTGGCCACGGAGCTTAGTTAGCAGACTGTCTTTGGGTAAAAATAGCCCAGACAAAGCTATAATGTGTTCGCATTCTGATGTAACACAACGACTCTTCAGCTTAACTTCACATTGGCATGTTGCACAGTAATACTCAGCAGTGACGTTTATGCTGAGTCGTTGAACCTGGACTTGTGGTGAGGCTGCGTTTGTGACTGTTCCTTTAATGCCAGGGACAGACGGAAAATCATGTCAGACTTCAAAATGCTGTAGTTTAATGTTTGCAATGCTGCATGCACACTTTTCAGAAGGACCTAAAGAAGAGGTTGAAAAAGACAAATCATGCTTGCAACGTTTTTTGAAGCCTCACTAAGCACCTTGTGAGTCACATTCCCTGTAAGCAGTTATTCAAATCACATACTTCCCAGTTTTAATGTGCTAGAAACTTGTTTGTTAATGACAGAAAACGACTAGATCAGATCTGCTGAACAGATGAATAATAAAAAAGTAAAGCTGTCATATCCTGCAAGATAAGCCTTAGCCTTTTAATGGGTTATTCCACCTAAATTAGATGGACAAAAAGTGATATCCATGCGGATAGGTTTTATATGAACGGGTATTTAGACATTCCAACAGTTACAACATTCCAGGCACTCTGAATAATCCATGGAGTTCCCTGAATAAACCAGGTAAAGATCCTTGATTGTGTAGATTTTACTGCTTTGTGGGATGGGTTCACGTTGTAACGAGTCTTACATGTATATCTGGGAAGAATGTTAACAGAATGTAAGAGAAATTGAATTTCTTGTTTTCCACTTACAACACTTCACTACCATTCTATCGCCAAGTTGTATTTGAGGACCTGTTCACTCTCGGGAGATTTCCTGCATAGCGCTCTAGATTTGACATTTAGCATTACGAGTCCAATTTGAGCAGCCTGACTGTTTCTGACTGAGGTGCATCTATAGAAATCTTGATTGGAATTGCATTTCAAACTACTTTCAAATTAACAGATTTAATCCATGTGTATATTTTCTTTAAAAAAAATTATTTGGATAGAGTATGGACATACTGAAAGAAATATTTAGACTGGCAGTTAGAACAACACATTTATTTCCGAATGAGACGGACAAAGGCTTTACTCTACTTTACTTTCAGTGCTGCAAGGATCTCCTTAATGGCAGGGCCAGACAAGTTTAATGCACACTGGGATTCTGACTTCATCAGTTCCAATTCCAATTCAACAGTTGTGACTCACCAGAGAATGGACATGGACCTTCTGAGGGTGTCCTGTGGTGTGTGGCAACAGAATGTTGTTAGTGGGGGGCCTTTGGGTCCTATGGGTTGAGGAGAGGGGCCTCTGCAATGAATTTGGAGGCCAGGTCAACACCTTGTGCTGTTCTTCATGTTTTTTTGAGTTGTTCTTAAACCGTTTTTGTGCGTGTGCCTGTGGATGACTGCTGTCATCAAGGAGTGTCATTACTACGAGCTGGGGGTGCCTGGGCTGGTCTAGGTGGGTGGTACATGTCTAAGTAACATCCACACCAATGAATGTCAGGTCCAGAAGTTTCCCGGCAGAACATTGAATTGTCTCAAGATGGTCAATGTGATTTACTTCTAGATGTTACAAACTCATTTTCAAGTTGTGGATAAATATTGACATGAGGATTACCATTGGGGACAAAATGATGTTGTAGTGATATGGTATATTTCAAGTATAAAGTGAATGCTTTTGGTTCATATAAACGTTTTTCATTATGTCAAGATTTAAAATGCTCATTTAAAATGCTCATGGAATAATTGATCTCCAAAGTCAAAGAGACTAAAAGTAGTCTCAACAGAGACAACTTGAGTTGCAGGTATTTTTACTGTAGCAGTGAATTGTGTGAAGGGACAATAGCAGCTGTCAACCACAATCCAGCCACATGTCATGTTGGAAAAACTATATATATAAAAAAAAAAGTATCCTGGGGGAGAAGAAGCTGTTTCTTTGGTTTAAACTAGCTACCAGTTGCTTCCGAGCTGTCGTGTGTGAGTTTGTCATTTCACCAGGTGAATCTCCAAATGACTTAGAAGCTTTGCCTCATTTTAGCCAAAGGGCACAGCAGGCTGCGAGTGGAAGATATGCTCAGCGACGCTAACAATGCCGCCGAGCCATTTTATGGAAACTTAAAAGCAAAAATGTTCCCCCACATGCTGACAAGTGTCTGTTTAAAGAAAAATAAACAGCCAAAATTCAAAATGTCATGGTGTCCATTTAAGGGAGCGCCACGCTGTTATGTGCTTAGTTGTCTGGGTTCGGTTCAGCACTGGTAGGAGGTAAATCTAAATAGCAGTTTGGCTTGTTAGAGTTTGGAGAAGTTAGATGAGGCGTTGGCAATGCTCCGCAGAGCCAAACATGGGCTCATTACAGCAGAGCTAGGATGGACAAACAGCTGGATGCATCTCGCTCTCCCTCTGTTTCTGCGTCTCTCCATTTCTCTCACCAACTCTCTATTCATCCCCTCGTCTCTCCTCGGTCCTCCCATATGTCTAAAGTGTCACGGTCCACTGCCTCTTTCCTCTCCTCTTTCCTTCGCTCCACTCCTCTCCTCCATTTCACATCGTAGTCTTAAGCAGCAAGTACAGTATGTTTGTGTCTGTTAGCATGTATGTGCATTTGTCTCTTGACCTGTGCGTTTGTAGCCAGTGTACTGTATCTCCGTCCTAACCTATGTGTATTGTATGTGCGTGTGTGTTCTCAGTTACCCTGGCAAGTCTGTTGTCAGTGCGTGTAAGTGATCTAAAGGCCGATACTGATCTTCAACCTCTTTCTTGCCGCTCATATGTCACACTGCTCCCGTTAAACCTTGCAAGGACGTCCTATGTCACAGGAGCTCTTCCTCTGGTGCAGAAATCTAATATGCGTGGTTAATAAACTGACTTGTGTAGCAAAGAGGCTGCAAGTATTTTATTTTATTTTTTTTTTGGGTTAGCGCTACAATACACTGGCGACTTGTCCAGGGTGTACGGCCTCTCGCCTTATGACAGCTGGGATAGGCTCCAGCCCCCCTGCGGCCCTCCAGGGGACAAGCGGTTACAGGAAATAAATGAATGAATAAGTTTTGGGAAAGTGCGGAAAGAGTAAACATCTGCCAGAGCTGACTAAAGCACGGTATAAAATCCTGTGTTGGATTCGTGTCGGAGTTGCCGTGAAAAAAATTTGTGACAACAGCTACTTTTACTTAAATTGCTGCAACACACACAAAAAAAAGAAAATGTCTGAGTAGATGGTGTGCAGGAGGCAGAGGGACGGCGGTGTATCTTCCGTGCTCAACCAGCTACCGAGAGACGTGGACGAAGGAAATGTATTTTAGCGGTCGTGGATTTTCTGCAACGTGTAGTTGGATTTCCTGGTAAGTGCGTGTCAGGCGATGGCGTTGGGCATAGTTGCCGGCACAGAATCTATCTTAAGAACTAACAGCAGATCTTAATTAAGAAATGTCACTGTGTGGATGCTCATGGGAACAAGTACAGTAACAGATATCCCTGCGGTAAAAAATAAAAAGTTCTTGACGGTCGGCCACACACCGTAACTTGGGTAACTTATGTTGTAATGACGTGCTTTAGTCCTCTTTTGTAGAGCCTTGTTTCAAAGGTGTTTCCATTTTGTAGTAATAGTTTTGTCTAATTAAAAAATGCAAAATGTCAGCAGCCTCTATAGTTCCCTGTACTCTTAATGTATCACCCCTCTTCCTCTCCCATAGCTTTTATCAACTCAAAACCTGAAGACATGAGTTAAATGATCATTGACCAGTCAATGGACTACTTTAACTAGAATTTTGAAAACTTTGTCCGCAATACTTAATGGGGCTAATGTTTTACATGGCAACGTCAGAGCACTGTCAACTTTCCACCACTCCAGCTGAGAACAACTTAAGAGCAGATCTGACTGCTGCAGGATGACAGAACCCTCAGATCTGTCTGATTCGTCTGTGGATCCGCTCACTTCTCGTACGTGACGGCCGACACATTCGCGCACAAGCTGGCCAACTCCCTGATCTGCTGACCCCAGGGCCATGAAGTTCAGGGGGTCATAAACCATTTGAGTATGTGTGTGGTGCCCTGAGAGTCACGGGGGCTGTTCTTGGCTTTGACCTCTGTGTGTGGCTGTGTGTTCTCATGACCTCAGGGTCCGTATGGTTAGAGTAAAGTGTTATAGTGAAGTCAGCAGTAACTGAGTGCCTAAGTTTGTCTATTATTGAGGAGACTGACATTGAGACTGAGGCTCATACCAAGATGCGTGAGCAGTTAGGGGGGAATAATAATAATTTGCATGAGAAATAAAATTAATGCATTTAACACACAGGGTAACAGTTGTTAAATGCGATGTAGAAATCAGAAAGCAAAGTACATATAGTGTACAGAGATCAGACATAACATTATGACCACCTTCCTAATATTGTGTAGGTCTCCCTTGTGCCTCCAAAACAGTGAGGACTCATCAGAGAATGGACATGGGCCTTCTGAGGGTGTCCTGTGGGGAGTCTGTGGATCATCCCACAGATACTTGATCAGTTTGGGATCTAGTGAATTTGGAGGCCAGGTCAACACCTTGTGCTGTTCTTCATGTTTTTTAGTTGTGCCTGTGTCAGAGTGCATCCTGCAGGGGATGACTGCTGCCATCAAGCAGTGTCATTGCTAAGGGGTGGGGGTGTCTGGTCTGGTCTAGGTAGATGGTACATGTCTAACATCCACATGAATGAATGCCAGGTCCAAAAGTTTCCCATCAGAACATTGAATTGTCACCAGATGGTCAATGTTATTTACTTCTCAAGTCAGTGATTTTAATGTTGTGGCTGATCGGTGTATACACAGATTTTTAAGGGAGCTCTTTTAAGGATGTTTTCAAGTCAGTTTCAGATGCTATTTGATAAAAATTTGTGAATGAAATTTGCAAATGAATGTTCACTCTTTCAGTCAGCAGCTGTCACTACAGATCCTACTCATATGTTAAAGCCACTTGGGTCACACTGCTTTCAAACCATGAGCAGAACCTGATCCCAAAACTTTAATTCAATTCAATTCAATTCAGTTCTATTCAATTTTATTTATATAGCGTCAATAACAATACAAATCGTCTCAAGACGCTTTACAAAACCCGGCCTGAAACCCCCAGAGCAAGCCTGAAGGCGACGGTGGCAAGGAAAAACTGCCTTTTAACAGGAAGAAACCTTGAGCAGAACCCAGCTCATATGGAGGGACCCATCTGCCTAAGGCTAGCCGGGTACAGACAGAAGAAGGTTAGTTTCATTCTGAGGTTTGTCTCCACACCTCTAACCTAGAAAAAGTTGTCCTCCCCTAAAACACAGAGCTGAGCATGCAGCACGTCATGGATTTAACCATCTGCTTAGAAATATACATTTAGGGCTGGACTTGTCAGTAAAAACACTGGAGAACCACATTGGTTCTGTTTTATCAGGATGTAATGCCAAAAATAGGAGTAGGAGTACGCTGTTACAGGCTCCCGATGTGTCTTTTTGTTTGTGGTCATTGCAGCTACTATTGACTGTTACAGTACAATTCAGTTTTCTTAATGACAAAGAAACTTCAGCATTCAATGGATGATACCCAGAAAGTTGTAAAAAATCCATGACTGTAGAGCGGCCAAGGGCGTTGCCTTCCCAGAGTGACATCGTCACGATTCAGTATGCATCGCCCATAGTTCACTCCCTGCCACTAAGAAAAGTCCATGCATAATCAAAATAAAAATATGATTTGCTAATTTTAATTAAAAACGACTAAGCTTGTCCAGTTTGACACAGAGCTTATGCCTTCTTCTGCACCCAGATACTTGTATGATCTCTGTTTCTTTTATTATTTTTTTTATATTTTCTCTGTGCTTTGGGCTTTCCCCTGCAGCTGGCCTTCACAACCACAAGCTATCAGTTGTTTTTCTTTTTTTTTTTAAGTGTTTCAGATAGTGTGAAGAGAAACAGGAAATCATGGTGTGAGAGCGAGAAGGTAGGACATACAGTAAAGGCACGTCCCTGCTGGCGTGGTTACACGACTTGGAGATTCTCGCACATGTCAGACACATTTGTATTCCCCTCAATAAAAAGGTATTTTTTTTTACTTTGTCGCCTACTCCAGTTAATAAGTGTTTTGTCTTTACCTAGTTTCTAATAGCGACACATGAGCTTAGCTTTGAGAGACTGTACACTGCCAACTTAAAAGTGAATCCCCTAAATTGTCTGAGGTTGTGACTTTAAATTCACCTTTTCATAGCAAGATAGGAGTGATTAGTATCGCTACCTCTTGCTTTTTAAGAAGGTTGATTCTTTAAGGGTAAGATCGTTCACATGAATTGATAAATAGAAGTAGTTTTATTATGCTTTTTGTGATTTAGATTTTTAATGTACGGCCTGCAGACAAGTATATTAGGAACACATACACATGAATAATGTGCAGACACAAGCGCACGCCGTACACGCACACACACATGCACGGTGCATCTATGGCTTTAGGCGAGCCTTCTAGGCAGGATTTTTGCTATTGACCTTGACCGATGCTCAAGAGGAGCAGGGAGTGCTGTGTATTTTCGGAGAGATGAGCTGCCTGTGTGTGTGTGTGTGTGTGTGTGTGTGTGTAATTATCCTTATGAGGGCTACAGATGAATATGGTGGTAGCAGAGATCCCGGGAGATGAGCGGATGGCATACAACACACACACACACACGCACACACAGGAACACACACATGATGGGATCTGTCCATCCTTTTTTTTTTTTTTTTGTCTCTCCGCTAGGGAGGGAGGCTGGAGCAGGGCCTACTTCCACTCACTCTCATGTGGGTTAAATTTGTGTGTGTGTGTTATTGTGCCCGGATATAGGCATCTGTTTGTCTTCATTCGTGTGTGTGTGTGTGTGTGCCATTGTGTCGGTATGCCATTATTGAATCTCATTTGCCACATTCCTCTCTTTGTTGCTGTTGAATCTACAGGGTAATGGATTTATTAAGTTTGTCTGGCAGGCCGCGTGTGTGTGTGTGTGCATCATTTCTTCTTCTGTGGTATGTGTACTTTGCATTGATGTTAGTTTTGTGTGAGTGTTGTGTACTGTTATTGTGTGTGTGTGTGTGTGTGTCCCAGGTTCTGCGGTCCGCTGAGATCAGATGAAAGGAAAGAGGCCTGCGACTGATCCACTCCTTCTGAACAAGGGAATTCGACCTCCCCTCTCCCTCCCCCCTCCTCTGTCTCTCTCTCTCCCCCTCTTTGTGTCTCCCTGCCTCCCTCTCCCACCCATGTTTCCATGTTACTGTCATCCTCCCTCAGTGTCTCTCTCCCTCATCTGTCTCCCCCCTTTTTTATTCTCTTTCTCTCCGAGCATGTGACCCACTTTTACCACCCACGTCTCTCTCACTCTCCCCGTCTCACTCTCCCAGAGTCCCATCTGAAGACAGTCTGCTGAGAGCAAACCAGGGGACACAGGCAGGCAGACAGGCAGGCAGACAGAGAATAAAAAGCCCGTACATACAGTATCAGCCTCTGTGATTTGGCGCCTAATGTGTTAGCAGTCTATACGTCGGAGTGAATAAGTGTTTGTAAATGGGATCTATCTGAGAGATGGAGACACTAGGTGATGGAAGAATGAAAGAAAAGGCGTGGCTGAGGTATTCTGGCGGCTCTGACTCCGTCTTCGAGACGCTGTCAGGCCGCTGCTCAGTTTCTTTTTGTCCGAGGCTCAGTGAGAGGTTATTCAGCCCGAGTGTGGCTGCCTCGTTCATTGTTAGGCCCTTGTTTTGTGTGTAGGTGTGTTCCTGCAGTATTGGGGTGACGGTCCTTTCCAGAGTACAAGGGCGTGAGCAGTCATGAACTATGCGCTGAAGGTTTCAATGCACGATGCGTTCAGTAATTTACAGCACTAACTCTTCAAGTGAAGGGGTTTGACATTTTATTTCAAATTAAATCATATTTGACTCCTACAGCCTCATTTCTAATATTCACAAGTTACAAATACCTTCAAATATGATTAAATAAATCATCAGAATCACAGTTTTTTATTGACAACCTAATGAAGATGTACGACCTTTAGCAACGCCCTGCAAAAAAAAAAAAAAACACGAACAGCATAGTATTTGAAAGTAAAAAACAACTAAGTCCAGTTATATACATATATAAAGTGTGAGGAAATACAAAAGTTTTGATAAGATATTTAAAATGTTTTGCATTCCAAAGATCTGGACCCAAAGTGTACCTGGAAACCCGTCTTTTCTCAATATTACAGGCCCATTTAGCCCTAACCCATGTCTTCATAGCTTTAAATACTTGTGACTAAATAAGCCACAGAGTTGTCACCGTTGGGGCCGGTCAGGTTTTATAGCTATGAGCCCTGCAATATAAACAAAAAAAAAAACAACTTTATTACTTCAATCCAAAAATGCAAAGGTGTGCTCTTTCTTGTAGGATCCAGTCATTAGTACATTTGAGAACGTACGTACCAGGCCTGGATTTAAAGTAAGAAATTATTTTATTGTCGCAAACCCTACCCACTAATAACAATAATTAAACCTATTTATTCCATAAAGCTTGATAAATTACATTCTGACACAGCGTCTTTCTACACTGTACACGCCTAGAATCAAGCATATGATAAGAGTTGTCCTACATTTATCTCCCTAACCTTTCTCCTGTCCTCCATCATTTGCCCATGGAGGTCATGAGGGGATAGGGTCTCATTTGGCTTTCTGATAATGGATATGATCTGTCAACTCCCATCGAGCTCAACGCCAGTAAAACTAGCAGCCTTCTGTGGCCTATTTACCCACTGCGACGGCCGGCGACCGTGTACGGCAGTAGTCCTACGTTCCTCCTCTGAGGTCCTTCCTGGGTATGCACGCTCGTCGGTGCTGACCTGTTCTCAATTTTTGTCCCGCTAACCGCTGCGTGCCCTCTTTGACCACGGGTCAGTCAAATAAAAGCGAATCAATGACTCATTGTCAAGCGACGCTCCTGATTGGCTGTCTGTCGCGCTACCTTCGCACTCTGCTTCTGTCACGAGCGTCACGAGCNAAAAAAAAAAAAAAAAACGTGGATCCCGCACGAAACATCTCGCATTGACTCTGCCGGGTTCAAAAAGCCGTTTACACTGAAATGCTAACACATAAGAAAACAGTTAAATCTCTTCTTGCTCCAGTTGGTTTTGGATGAAAGTCCCAAACAGAGAGGGAGGAAGAGAATTCAAACAAATATTTTCTGGACAGGGAGAATGGAGCACTCAGACTGGCGACCTGTCCAAGTTGTACCCCGCCTCTCGCCCGATGACAGCTGGGATAGGCTCCAGCCCCCACACAGGACAAGCGATTACAGAAGATGAATGAATGAATGAATGAGAACGGAGCACTGATAAGGAGAGGAGTTTGAAAAGAGGGGAATTCCACTATGTTGCAAATGTTTAACTCAAATGTTTGATTTGGTCCGTGGGGTTTTATGTTACTTATCTTTCCTTATTTGCTATTAACAATGGTGAACATTACTCACACTCTATATATGTCTTGGTCCTTCCCTCCGTATACTTGTTACCTGACAAACAACAGAGAGAGTTGACGGGATCTACTTTCTGAGCCTCCTCTCCATTAGTCCATTAGTATTCAGGATGTGTTGCCTCGCTGCCTGCTGCCCGCCACTCATTCCCCAGACAGCGAATCAGCCGGCGTTGATTAATTTCAGCCTATTAGCACCCCTCGTTCCCCTCCCCCGGCTCCGCCCAGGTTAAATCCCCCGTGCGCACCAGCGTGCACGCTCACAGGCTGGGAGGTGGGGGCGGAGTGGGGTTGCTGCTGGGTGAGCGATGGCGGAGAGGTTGCCAGGGAGCCAGTTGTTGTCAGAACGATATTAATGAGTGCACCGCTCTGGCCCTAAAAGTGCTCGTGGATTGGTGTGTGCCAGCATGTGTGTGTTTACGCGTTTAATTTGGGTGTTTGTATGCCAAGTGAAGGCAGGTCAGGTGTGTGTGTGTGTTGTCGTATGAGAGGTTTTGTGCTCTTATGCTCAAACATGCTAGCGTA
Source organism: Chelon auratus (assembly GCA_030220025.1). NCBI lineage: Eukaryota > Metazoa > Chordata > Actinopteri > Mugiliformes > Mugilidae > Chelon > Chelon auratus. The sequence goes on along the minus strand of JASGAT010392346.1, from coordinate 1,242 downwards.
TGTCCGTACATACATGCTTGTAGAAAGTGGTTTTGTGTGTCTTTAGCTGTGTGTGATATCCAGCAATGCCATGGCCTGAGGGACAAGGGCTTATGTGTGTGTGTTAGTGTGTGTGAGAGAGAGAGAGAGAGTGTGTGTGCGCTCTGCGGAGGCCTGTCCTAGTTTCCTTCCCCTCACCAGGGAGCCGGAGGATCCAAGGACTGACGCACATCACCTGACAGCCGCCCCACTGCTCCGCGGCCCTGCACCGTGGGTGTGTGTGTGTGTGTGTGTGTACGTGACGGAGATAGAGTGACTGAATTTGTGTATGAGTCAGAGGACGTGCGTGTGTAATAGAATGAAAAGTGAGAATGTGTTAGGAAATCCATCAGTTGTGGCATCGCGGTACGTCTGCGGATGTGTGTTTGTGTTGGCAGATCGTCTGTGGGTGCAGACGCAGTGAGAGTTGAAGAGGAGTGAATTTTGGACCACTCTTCCCTTGAGGTGTGTGTGTGTGTGCGCGCCACGGGGCGGAGTGGAGAAAATTGTGTCACATAAAGCTTGAAGACAACAGAGCTAAATGTGGTCTAGTTAACCTCAGTATGGACTCAGAACAGAATAATGTGAACACTTTAGGTGAATGCACCGGACCCCAGCAACAGTACAGGTACTGAAAACAGTCTTGTGTCTTGTGTACAGTTACTCCACAGGACATTGTGCACATTTTATGCATGCTGTAGAGTTTGCAGGCAGCACAGAGATTCATTGCTCAGGAGCAACTTGTAGCATTTTCACCAGACAGAGAATCAGTGCTGTTTTTTTAGGCTCCTTCCGCCTTTTTTCAAATGGAAAACTCAAACAAGTCCAGATGCCTTTGTTTTAGGTAGTTGCCAGAAAAACATTTCTTCGCCGTCCGTGTTGACTCTTCTCTTGCTGCACTTCCTCTGCGCTCAGTGGGTTCCTCATCAAAGTTTTAATGCATCCGTACATAAACTTTTTTTCATTTTTGTTTGCGCAACCCAGACTGAGCAAAGTCCTTATCTAGGAAAGCTGCCTTAAATGTCTCTGTCGTCATAGTATCTGATGGCCAGCAAATATCTACACAGATCAGCCACAACATTAAAACCACTGACCGGAGAAGTAAATAACACTGACCATCTTGTGACAATTCATTGTTGTGCTAGGAAACTTTAGGACCTTGCATTGATTCATCTGGATGTTACTTAGACATGTAGCACCCACCAAGACCAGACCAGGCACCCC
>JASGAT010392345.1:0-10394 GCA_030220025.1 Chelon auratus | reverse complement strand
CTCTTCAGAGAGCTCCTAAGGTGAGATCTGTTCAGAGCAGGGAGGAAGACTTTAAGAGGTTTAGGAGTTTCTGAAGCAGAAAGGAGTCATTTATCTGTTGTGCTAGATTTCCTCATGCCTGCTTCTTGTCTTGTAGTGTGACACTGGAACCAAATCTACGTCTTAAACACTTTTATTCTCATTGACCAGTTGATCCAGAAGCAAACACTGTTCCTCTGTTCCACTGGACATTTCTGGCGATTTAGACCAGGACTGGTCACTGGTGTACCTAATGAAGTGGAGGGAGAACTCAAATGCTAGACACTAAGGCAGGGGTGTCAAACTGATCCGTGAAAGGGCCGCTGTGGCTGCAGGTTTTCATTCCAACCATGCAGCACCCGTGCAGTGGGTGTGGCTGGCAAGCAAGAGGACACCTGAAGTGACTGTGTGAAGGTAGTTCAGTTGATTGATTGAGCCGAGTCAGGTGTGCTGCTGCATGGTTGGAATGAAAACCTGCAGCCACAGCAGCCCACGGATCAGTTTGACACCCCTGCACTAAGGAGAGGCAGGAGTAGTCAACAAAATGACTTTCATAAAAACTCAAAGAACCAGAAATCAAAGTACTGCAGGAATGTCAGGGTGATATAAAAGAAAAACCAAAGAAGAACCACCAGGAAAGAGCCCAGAAGAAATAAAACAGACAGAAGACAAAAGGAAAGGCAGGGTTATATATGCACACAAGGGCTGATGGAATAACGAGAGTCAGGTGAGACTAATGAGGGACAGAGCCTGCAAACAGAAAGACACATGACAGGACAGGTGAGTGGAATCAGAGGAAGTATAAAAAATAAAAGCAGGGAACATTAAAAACTCATCCGTCTCCTCTGCCTTCCACAGATAAACATGAATTTAATAACATTATATTTAACTTATTAAATAAGATTCTAATGGTTTTCAATATTACTAAGAAAAGGAGAAAAAATAGTAATGTATTAATATACTTTCACTTGCCAGTTTATTAGGTACACCAGAGAAGTCGTTCTAATCTAAATAATGTCCATAAAGGTGGTGACTCACCTGGATGATCACTGTGAAGAATTAAATATATGTTAGAAGAAGCATCAACATCTCTATCAGTCACTAGAAACTAAAGCTGAACACCAGAACCTTCATGAAGCATTAGAATATGTTCACTAGTGTACCTAATGAAGTGGCCAGGGAGTGAGGCTGAGGTTAGAATGAAGAAGCGTGATTGGTTGTTGATGTTTTCCTCAAATATGAAGATGACATGAGGGACGTTAAAGACGATATTCGACATTTGTTTCATCCTTCTATACAATCATTTAATATAAATAAATAATAAAATGATACAAATAATTAAAAATATATAAAATTAGAATTTATTAAAAAATGTAAGTGTTGCAGCATCAGGGCAGATTTTTAAAAAAGTATAAATATGAAAATAGAAATTTCACCAAAACCAATGCAGCTCTCAGAATAATTAACAATTTGTAAATTACAAATATGTATTTCTCAATAGCATCCCCTCTTAGCTGTGGTATTCCTCAAGGGTCTATCGTGTGACCCATCCTTTTGTCATTGTACATGCCGCCCTTGGGGTCCATTTTTAAAAAATATAACATCTCCTTTCATTGTTTTACAAATTGATCTGCCAGACAAACAACACCACCTCAATACAGGCTTTGTTAAATTGTCTGAAGGATGTACAGTCATGAACGGAGGCAAATGTCCTTCAGCTAAATAAAAACAAAACTGAAATTCTATTATTTAGACACCCAGTTTTGACAGTGCCATCGGCCATCTAGCATCCTATTCTCAGAAGAAACCTTGGCGTGACTGTTGACAAACAGATAAGTTCAGTAGTCAAGACGAGCTTTATTAAATTAAGACTTCTGAGTAAAGTTAAGTCCTAACAATGACCAGGTCACGTTACACCAGTACTGGCCTCCCGACTCTGGCCTCCAGTCCATTTTTGGATTCATTTTAAAATTTTACTACTAGTTTTTAAGAGTCTTAATGGCCGGGCACCGTCTTACCTACGTCACACCCCATCCACAGCTCTACCATCAACAGACCAGCTACTACTGGACCTCCCTAGATCCAGGCTCAGAAACAGGGGACATAGAGCCTTTACAGTAGTGGCCCCAGAAACTCTGGAACAGCTGACCCTTTTATATCAAAGCTGCCCAGAGTTTGGAACATTTTAAATCATTGTTGTAAACCCACTTCCTCTCACTGGCCTTCAGTCCAAGTTGAGCAGGACATCTTGGATTTTATTTTGCTAACAGAGTTTATTAACAGACAGTTTTACTTGTGTTTTATTGCTTATTTTAACATTTTTTTTTTTTTTTATTAAACAGGGATTGTTTATTTCTATTGTTCTGCTTGTTCAGTACTTTGGTTCAACAGTTTTTAAATGTGCTTTAGAAATAAACTTTGACTTGTAGAAGTTTCTTTTAATAACAGCTGATGATCTACAGCAGATTGTACATAATATGAATCAGTCAGTGTTTGGTGTGTAACTGTGTTCATTTCATTTATTATGCGACATTTTAAACAGATGTCGGTAGAATCAGGGTTGTGTAAAGTTCTTCCTCTGCTCTCAGTCACTACCTGGTTCTCCTGAGCCCTCGGCTTTATCCTCTGAGCTCATGGTTTACACTGACCCACTGCTGGAAAAGCTGCATTAGCAACTAGGCTAGCCGTGTGCTAGCGTTTGTTGTTGTTGTCGAGTCACCTCGGGTGATGCTCGCGTGCTGGCCCGTTCAAATCCTCCACCTGGCTCCATAACCTTAATGCTCACACTGTTTATGTGGATTTGGGGCTGTAAGCCACTTTATATTATAGGCCAATCTGTCCACACACTCTCACCCTCAGGCAGCGATAATGGGATTACACAGGTTCACCCAGTACGAGGCTGAACCTGTGAGCCAGCGGAATATCAGCTTTCACTTTCACAGAACGAGCAGCGCTGCTTATATCTCTACTGAAGAGAGTCCAGACTGAGTCCAGAGGAGACCTGGGGCTCAAGAAGACCAGATCCCTTTACGACACAAATCACTGAAGAACACAACAAAACCAATGTGTGCACTCTGGGTTTGTCTTGTATTTAGGTCAAGTCTGTTTATAAGATGAATATGAAAAAGACAAGAGGAAAAAAGAATCATTGTTTTAGTCGCTACCCAGAATTAATGACTGTAGGTCATACAACTGTAGGTTGTAACCTACAACACGTGATTCTTTCTACCATCACTCAAACACATGCTCTTATAAGATGCCTTACTACCTGACTTCAGACCAGTAACAAAGGTGGAAGCTGCCACGCAAGGACCTTGTCTGGCATTGGGAGCAATGTAAGGTTCTCATGGGACTGAACCACCAACCCTGCAAGTTGTGGACGACCCACCCAAACCAACCAACCTTTTATGCTTCTGTGTGTAGTTGACTCAGAGGCTACGGTGACAGCGCTGACCCCTACCCAGACTCTAACGCCGTAACTGATGTGCACCTTCCCAGAAATGAAACTATGTATCATGGAGACGCAGACCACAAGAGCTGTGATTGGTCCATTTGGTTGTCGCGTGTTTCTGCTTTGGTATTTCTGGCTGTTTCTACAAATCCACAAGTTTTGAATTGATTGTTTTGGATCAATAAAGTTGGTAAGGATGTTTATACAACTCGTCTTCTGCAAAAATGTCAGCAAAAGTTTCAGTCTCCATTGTTGAAAGTGAAGCAGAAAATAGAAACATAAATTAACCTGACTAGCAAAAAAAGACTCAGCATTGACTAGTGTTTGGGTGGAGATGTTGCAGAACGAGCCAGACTGATGAGTTACAACATAAAAGGATCACACTGGCGTAGCGTAGGCCACCTAAAAACACCCAAGATACTAGAAGCAACTCACTCCCAACTTAGAAGTAAAAACCCCTGAAGAATCTGTGTCTAAATGTGGTGGATGTGTTTGTTTGTTGGATAAAAGCTCCTCTCAGGGTGTCAGGGAGGAGCAGCAGTGTTTGCTCCAGAGCATACGGGGAGGTGTAATGGGTGGAGGTCCTGCACAGAGCTGGTTGACTCAGAGCATCACTGACCCAGATCTGACTGACGGAGGTGAGTGGGTCAGCGGAGTGAACGCCTCAGAGTTACTGGATGTTCCCTCCGTCCACGGCTTGGAAACAAGGCGGCAGGTGAACGTGAAGCTGATTAACCAAGAGGTTGGTTCTGTGTTTCCTCTGAGTCAAAATGAAAACAAAACATCCAAAGAGCTCCATGATTTAGAGCTGATCTGTATTCAGGAAAATAAAAGACTTTCAGTGAGATAGATAGATAGCACTTTTCAAATCAAATTACAAAGTGCTTCACAAAAACTTAGAAAAACAAAGTTACAATTTTACAACAGGCACATAAAATGAATTTAGAACAGTTAAAAGAAATACAGTAGAGCTCTGCCTGAAGATCTCAAGGTTCGAGCTGGCCTGTATGATGCTACAAAATCAGTGATGTAGCCCGGGGCACAGCCATGAGGAGATTTAAAAGTGATCAATAAGACCTTAAAATCAATTCTAAAACATACTGGGAGCCAGTGGAGATCTGCTAAAACTGGAGTGATGTGGTCAAAAGCCTGGCCGCTGAATCTTGGATGGTCTGAAAATGGAAATGTTCCTCAGATAGTAAAGTGTGAACTGTCACAGTCAAACCAGACAACAAGGTTATTCACAGCAGTAGGCCTACTGATGTTCTCGCAGAAGGAACCAGCCAAGGGTGGAACTCGTTTTGGCAGCTGTTGGGGTCCAACAATCATCATTTCCATTTTGTCTGAGTGCAGGAGGTTGGCAGGCAGTTGTGTAATGAACTCTTGTCTGATGAGTTGAAAGGCAGGTAGATCTTAGTATCATCTGCATAAAAGTGGAAGGAGACACCATGTCTGCTGTGAATGATGTCTCCCAAAGGAATCATATATAAAGAAAGATAAAATATAAAATTGGTCCTAAAACAGAGGCCTGAGGAACACCGTATTTCATATTACACACAGATGATTTAAAATTATTTACAGTAACATAAAACCTTCTGTCTAATAAATATGAGGAGAACCAGTCAAAGCCTGACAGACAGACAGACAGACAGACAGACAGTAGCTGTTATGAAACATCAGATGTAGGTGAGACTGATCTGAACGTCTCAGTGTAAGATTAGGACTGAGTGTGTGTGTGTGTGTGTGTGTGTGTGTGTGTGTGTGTGTGTGTGTGTGTGCGCGTTTGTTTCTCACACCGTCTGAAAGTGCTGCTTCAGCATCCTCCTCCTCCTCCTCCTCTCTGTTTCTGGGTCACCACTGAGAACACCATGGCTTCATATCTCTGCTGATTTCCTGAGATGTTTCAGTTTGTTCTTAGTTTCCATCAACGTATTAACGTCCTGGTTGGTTCCAGAGGTCCATGACGTCTCCAGTTCCTTGTCTTTTCATAAGTCTTTCCTTTTGTCCAGCTCTTCTTTTTAAATCCAGACGCTGCTCTCAGAGTTGGAGCTTCTGTTGCCGTGTTGTTGATCTCCCTCATACGTCCACTGGAGTTCCTCAATGATCCTTTCTTAACCTTTACTGTTTCCCATTAACTTGCTGCCACTCGGTCACAAAAGCAGAAAACAAAGATACGTTTCTACGCCGACGATGCACAGTTCTATCTATCTGGGTTTGAATGGCAGATACTCACTGGTGATAAATGTTCTGGAGGTAAATCCATGATGTATGGGCACATCCTGATCCAGGTAGAGCTTGAGGCCAAAGTAAGAGAAACTGGAAGAATCTCTGAGGAGTTTGATTGGTTTGGGTTTAGCAGTAGAAACCAATCAAATAGAAAAATGCAAAAAAAGTCTAAAAAATAAAAATTAGATACAAGTTTTTATAGCGTGTCAGAAACTGGAACATTTTAAAACTTTATTCAAATAAATAAATTAAATTAATAATAAAATAAATAAAATAAATATGTATCAGGACACATGCTTTCTTGTTGTATTTCATAATAAATTTAAGTCATTGTCTCATATTTTTAGCCACGTATTATTTTGAGTCGTGCTCAGTAAAGATTTAAAGGTTTAACTGTGTATTTTATTTTATTTTCTGTTCATATAGAAACAGTAGAAGTAGTTTAAAGCTGCAGGTTGACATCAGCAGACAGGAGCTTGGGGCTGCCCTGGCCTACATCTGTCACTGTCCAAATCAATAGAGATGATCGGAGGAGGAGGAGGAGGAGGAGGAGGAGAAGGCAATCCCCTCCTCCCTGATTGGCTGAGTGTACAGGCCCCGCCCCCTCCCTCCACTGCCTCCCCTCCTCCTGTGATGACGGGAGAAACAGATAAATGAACCTGCTGCCTCCTCAGACTCTCAGTTATCCATTGTTCCTTCACCACGCTACCAGTTCTTCCTCCATGATTCAAACTTCATCTGTTGGACTTGAAGTGTCATGACCGAGTCTTTGTTTTTACAGACTGAGCTCTGAGCCTGAATGCATCTGATTTAGTTTTATTATTCCTGCAGTGATCTTGGTTCAGGTTGAGGATGGAGCTGAAGGAATTCTGTCTAACCGATGACTTCCACTTCCTGGGTGCACAGCGGTGAGTTAATTATTATAATTATTATCACTTATTAAAGGGGTGAGGTGGTTTAATCATTTAGAGTCTGCAGCAGTTTCACTGACAACGTCTAAACTTTTATATTTTAGTTGTAAAAGTTTTTCTCTGCAACTGAAACAACTTTAAACTAAGTGTTTACTTAATTTAAAAATATAATTTATTTATATGTTTTAATTTCTCATGTGATTCTTCCTCCTCAGCCTCCTGGACTCCTCTTCTTCCTCTTCCTCCTCCTCCCCTTCCCCTGAAGCCCGGTCTCCAGCCTCCTTCCTCCACTCCTCACCCCTCAGTCCCCCCTTCCCCCTGGACACCACACCCACCCTCAGCCCTTCACACCCAGCCTTCCTCCTCCCCAGCCCAGCATCCTCCTCATCTTCCTCCTCCTCCTCTTACAGCCTCCTCTGTGGAGCTCCAGAGCCGGACTCCCCAACAGGATCTAGTTCTAGTGGAGGAAGCGTCGGTGGCAGTGCTGTGGTCTGTTACTCTGTCTCACAGTCGGACTCGTTTTCAGCTCAGGTGAAGAAACTTTTTATTTTATGGTTTTGTTTATTGTGACTCAGTAGAGCTGGTTGGACATGGTTGGTTGGACATGTAGGGCCCCAGATTGGCCCTGTATTGTGGAGGGCCCCTGGTGAAGATCATTTGTGGCAGCAGGGCTCATATTCAGAGCTGCTGCTGGTGGTGGTATATCCAAGTGTGAACCAAACTCGTCTGGACTAGAAGATGTTTCCTCCAAGTGTTCAGCTCTACATGATGGTGGAGAGTTTAGGTTTTTATCAGGAACATCTGTGGGTGGAGTCTCTGGACATTAATGGTTCATTAAAGAACCGTTTGTTAGAGACAGGAGGTCCAGGTGAAAGTCTCCATCATCATCTAGAGCTGAAAACTTGGAGGAAACATCTTTTACAAACACAACAACAGATTAAAAACTTCCACAAAAACTCTGAGAGCAACTAAAAAGAGACACCAGTCAACTTCATCTACACAAAGAGACTCAACAACAACAACAAAGTCCAAAACAATAAAACAGACACAGATAGATCTGTCATGTGTTAACGTTTAAACCTGAAAAATGACATGTGATTAAATAAAGTAGATCATCAGTTTTTACAGTGTAGGTGACATGTCCAGTTGTATGAGAGCTCTTCATGTTGATGTTGGACATGTCCTCCATTTATGGACGTCCCATCCAGACAGACACTAGAAGTTCAGCTCTGGTCTTGTTGGCTGGTTTTCAGGTAATACCTGTTCTGTGTCTGCAGGTGAACTCCATCCTCAGAGGGGACTACCTGACACCGATGGGTGCCTCCGGCCCCAAGAGGCTCTGTCTGGTCTGTGGAGACTTCGCCTCAGGTTATCACTACGGCGTGGCGTCCTGCGAGGCCTGCAAGGCTTTCTTCAAGAGGACCATACAAGGTGAGAGAGTATGAAAGCGTCCGGGTCAGAGGTGGAGTTTTATTAGTCAGATTCTAGTCAGAGCCGCTGAGACGGCAACCAAACAGCTGCTGTAGGAGGATTCATCTCACAGGTCTTAAATAAAGACCTCATCAGAGATTAATAAGAGAATTAATAAGCAGGCCTGATCAATACAGTCAGCGCTGGCTGCATTGATTACTGTGTGAAGCTTGATTCTGTCTGCAGCTGGATTCAGAGCAGAGAGCGGCGTCCCGGGGTTCAGACCATTGATTGAAAGATTGATTCAGAGCAGGAAGCCAAAGGCAGCAGACGTTAGGGGTTCACGCTGCCGAAGGCTGGCTTCATGTCAGAGTGTCTGAACGTCTGAGGACGAGTTTACTGCAGCTTCACATAAAATAAACCTGCTGACAGGTCATTGGTGGTGGCGGAGCAGTAGAACGTGATCCAGGGCCAGAGTCTGAGGTTGAGTTTTCAGAGAGAATCTGAGGTCAGCTGATTAACCCTCTGGACTTTATGGGAAAACATGAACTGGAGAAGCAGCTGAGACTGAAAAGCATCTCTGCTCGTCATTATCCTGTTAACAGGAGTTTAAGCCCCAATAAACACTTGTGGGGAGGGAGGGGTGAGGGAGGGGTGAGGGAGGGGTGAGGGAGAGGTGAGGGAGGGGGTCTGGACTCTATAGATTTATGTGTGAACAGACAGAATGAAAACATGAAGACAAAGAGAGCAGATCAAACCCAGAGGATGGACATAAATTAACTGACAGTGACTGGCCACTTCATTAGGTACACCAGTGAACCCAGTCCTGCTCTGAGTCCAGCCTCCGTCAGGGTTCTGGTCTTCAGCTTTGGTTTCTAATAACTCAGAGAGTCTTATGTCCTCAGACCTTCATCCTTCTCAACCATCATCCAGGTGAAATCTCTACTCACCTACTTCCTGTTCTGTGGTTGCCTAGGTAACATCGAGTACAGCTGTCCAGTGATGAACGAGTGTGAGATCACAAAGAGGAGGAGGAAAGCCTGCCAGGCCTGTCGCTTCCAGAAGTGTCTCCGGGCTGGGATGATGAGAGAGGGTACGTCAACATGACCACACGTTCTGCTTGAGGGACATTTAAAGGTTTGACTGGAGGACGGAGGACAGAGGACTGAATGATCTCTGTGTATTACAGGTGTCCGGATGGACCGGGTCAGAGGGGGACGGCAGAAGTACAAGAGGAGGGTGGAGTCAGGACTGGGTTCATGTAAAACGCCGTTCAACCATCCAATCAGCAGCAGTGAGTCAAAGTCCTCTGAACATCTCCAGACCTTCATCCTGGACTCAGCTCATCATCCTCATCTGTCTCCTCCTCATGTCTTTCAGGAAACAAGGTCATTTCTCATTTGCTGCTGACAGAGCCCGCCCCTCTGGCTGCCAATCAGGACGACTCGACCAATGACAGCAGCCTGAGCACCCTGCTCACCCTCTGTGACCTCCTGAACCGGGAGCTGCTGGTTCTGATTGGCTGGGCCAAACAGATCCCAGGTATGGGTCCAAGTCCAGACCAGAGACTAAAGTAGGTCTAGATCCAGGTCTAGACCAGATACCAGAGACTAGAGTAGGTCTAGATCCAGGTCTAGAGACCAGACTATACACGATTGACACCTCTGTTCCCGCCTCTTTCAGGTTTCTCTGGACTCTCATTGGTCGACCAGATGTCACTGCTGCAGAGTGGCTGGATGGAGGCGCTGCTGGTGGGCGTGGCCTGGCGCTCACAAGGCGCACCGGGGGAGGAGCTTGTGTTCGCTGGGAACCTTCGCCTGGACGAAGCTCAGTGTCGCGCCGCGGGATTGGCCGACATGTACGAGGCGCTGCGTCACCTGACGGCTAAATACCAGACGATGAGGCTGAGCCCTGAGGAGGCGGCGGCGCTGAAGGCCGTGGCGCTCGCCAACTCTGGTACGGACACTCAAATCATTAGAAAGCTAACGATGCTAACAGCGGACAATCAATGACAACTCTACTGTGGAAGCAGTGCGTCATGGGAAGCTGGTTGTTTGTTTCAGCTAACAGAACAGGTTTAAGTCCAAACCAAAGACTAGAGACCAGACTAGAGACAGATCATGTCCAGGTTCAAACCAGAGACTAGAGACCAGACTAGAGACCAGACTGTTGGTGGCTGGCTGTTGGTCTGGACAGTGTCTCTGTGTCTGAGCCTCAGATCAATAAAGTTTATTGATGGACGGGCAGTGGACCGATCAGCTGTTTGACATCAAACAATAGAAGACAACGCTCGGTTTGACCTTGACCTTTGGTCCACGCTGAAAACAAAATCCTACTGATTCCACTACAGGAGGCAACGTACACACAATTCAACCTTT
>JASGAT010392343.1:0-17201 GCA_030220025.1 Chelon auratus | reverse complement strand
GAACTCATATAAACCCATATGTTAGAGAACTCCAGATCCAGATCTCCAGATGTAGATGTGAAGAACCTGCCCAGCCACACATTAAAGATTTTCCAAACACACACTTGTGCGATCAACAGTGAGATCATCTTCCGAGCAAAGTGGTGCAGTAATGGTTCAGAGGAAATCTGTGGAAGAACAGACTAAATTGTCTACTATAGGATGATTGTATTCACAAATATATACAACAGACAAATACAAAGACATCTTAGCGATTTTAAAAGTATAGCTTAAGGGTCTTGTTGGTTACTATATCCTAAAATATTACACAACAGTGTTTTAAGGAGACGACTGATTCACCCACCCACCAATAAAAGTTTCTTGGCTATATTGGATTTTATTGCAAAGGGGGGTTTGAAACTGTGGAACCCCTCAATGCTGTGGGGCTGACCAACAAGATATTACAGATTCTTGTAAAATACGGCCTGGAATATAGACGTAATCCAGTTGTGGATGCCTGTGTTGGTTCAACTGTAATGTGTGGTGTGTGTAATGTAATTATGATTGTATTAATCTTGGCTTTTGTTGACATTATATAAGCAATCCCAGAAACACAGTGCTTCTTTTCTGTTTTGGCATAAACTGTATGTATTTATGTGTGGCTCTTTACCCCAAGTGGATACGGACAAAAAGAAATGTCTGCAGGGACACCCAGAGGACTGCATGTGTGACATAAAGGTGGCATGCAGACTCGTTGCCTGCTGCACCGTAATAAAGTGACTATACTGTCGATTGTCTTTTATGAGTAATAAGACAGCAGTTTATTGGTTGACCAAGCTTTTTGATGACGCAAGTTGTCTCGTTGACATTATTCAGTCCTCAAACAGTGATTCAAGCTTCAAGTACAGGATGAATCTCACTGTGAAGAGCTCGGGAAAGACACTGCCAACAGTGTAATGTTGTGTGAGAACCAAGAGCAAAAACGCAGAGAGAAATGCACAGAGCATGAGAGCAGAAGGACATGGTGTACTGTAATATCTCAACTACAAGCTGCTTTGCATTAGATCTCTAATAAACGTGGAACCCTTCCATTCACTATTTCCTGATCTCTTTGGATTATGCAAAATGGCCGCAAATGCCTCTTAACCTTTTTGACAAACACTGAAAATGAACTGACGGCAAGATAAGCAACTTGGGTGCTTTAAGTGTGCAGTCTAGAAGAGCATTGTATCTGGACATGGTGTCTGTGTACACCTCCTTGTCTTTTAAAAAGTCTAGTTTGCTCAAGGGATTTCATTCCCTATGTCTTATTTTCACTAATTTATGCTGCATACACAGTGCATTTGGTACTTTTTAAGCTGTACCCCATGGTCACCCCAAACAGTGTCTTTTCTCCAGTTGGGCTTGTGAGGAAGATACTGTATTCAATGCAACCCCAAAGTGAACGCTGACCCCAGACTGGCCATGTGCCTGGCTTCTCCACTGCATATGATGTACTGTACTGTACATACTGAAAAAAAATAAATAAATAAAAAAAAAATAAGTCAGTCTGGTAAAGGGTCTATGAAAATTAAACAACTATATGATCTGGTATCATGTTTCTCGACTTACTTGCACAGTTCTTTGCTCACTTTAATTTTTCACTGAAATAAGACACAAAAAAAGTTACTTCACTTTCCAAAAACCCTAACTCAGACCTGGTCTTGGATGATCTGTTTGCCTCACCAATTCATTCATGTCTTGTAGAGTTGGCTGTATGTTGTAGTACAACAAATGTTTTATGATGAAATTAAAAAGTCATTAACGTTTTGGGCAGATCTGCTAATCTTATTTTACTAAGACTTCTGTTTTGCATTTTAAGGTTCTAGATAACAGTAGCATGCGGCTGATTGCTAATGTAGGAAGCAAAGCAGACCAGTGGGGTGAAGTGATTTGTAGCTGAGTCAGTGTTACAGGTGGAGCATGACATGTGATCCACTAAGAAAAAAAGCTTAGCCTTTAAACACAGGAAGCCCTATAAAGCAGATCAACACTTGAGAGCCAAACTTAATCTGTAATCCGTGTATGATATTTTACAGTTTAAGGTCGATATGTTGGATCAACATATCACTCAACATATGGTTTGCATTTGCAGACCACCTGAAACTGGGACAATCGCTTACAAGCAGGTGAATACATATTAATGACCACAGCTAGACAGACTTAATTCTACTCTACTTGCACTTAGCTTAATGCAATGTGGTACAATACAGAGACTCAAACGCACACTACAGCCTCCAAAGTGACTTTAAACTTAAATCAGTGCCACTCTAAAGAGGACCAACAAATCTGAACATCGCAACCTACACGAAGGGATTTTTATTTGTTCTTTAACAAGGGTTGGTGTATTTGTATCATCTTCAGCTAGGTGTACATAAAACTAGCAGAGGAATCTAACTGCGTTTAAATTCAGTATTCAAGGTCTTTGCACTAGGGTGACATTCACTTTTCTATTTCCATTTCAGCTTCACTACACCTCAGGGGGAAACATAGCACTATTGATGTTTATATTTTGAGAAATGTGACAATCGATGGATTAATGGAAAAAATTAGCAAATAATTACTTACAAAATAGTTCAATATGAGCTCCAACTCAGCCAAATATAACAGTGAAATCCTACTTTTACTTTAATGCATGACCAATAACTCACTCAGGAGACAGTACAGGTGTGTAGACGGCCTAGCACTTTAGTAAGCTACTAGTTAGTCAGCTATCAGTATTGTGTAGTTATATTATTATTTATGTTGCATTTTGTGTTCTCTATAAGATTGTGAGATTTTGTTATCATTAAGGTGAAAGTTTCCAATAGTTCACGTGGATTTCAGGCCTCTCCCTGCATTTCAGATTCAATTGTTATCTTTGCCTTTTCTTATTTTTAAATTGTGCAAAACAAAGGCTACAAATGCACTTTTAATGCTTAAATTACATTTTCCAAATAATGTTTGAATAACAGGCACTTTTACTTATATCACACTGTACCTCCACACTGTTCCACTAGTACTTAAGCACAGGTAGAATACTTCCTCCACCACTGATTACAATACTGTATATCAGAGGGAGACCGCATTAGTAGCACAACAGCTCCAGAACTGACTGCAGTTGAATTAACACCTCTCTGTCGCAATAAAAATAGAACATAATGACCTTCACAATTTACTGCAGTGCTATTTGGTTGCACACTGCTGTGCGCATATAGCGAGTCCACTGCAGCCAAATCAGACTGTGCAACCAACCCTGTGCATGTGGTCATCGTGACATTACAGCAAGCACAGATTTAGTTGCTTTTTTTTTTCTGAATATATATTTATATATTGTTTTCCATTAACATTAACTGACAGGACACAGCCGTGATTAAAGTACATCTGATTGCGGAGATAATGGACTCAACGTGTCCATTCGTACGCATTTTCTATTCCACAGGTTGGGGTTTAAATACTTGTGTGGCGCTTGTTTGACGTGACACTCCCCCCCCTAGTCGATGGGAGGCCGACGTCACCGTGCCAGCGGAGGAGTGGATGGCCTCTGTAATAAAAATACATGAAGAGAATTGAGGAAAAGGAGAAGATTGGTCCGGGGGAAAAAGGCAACAGCGCGCCGTCTGTCCCTATCTCCTCATCCAGGAGCCGAGCCGCGGACGTGTGCGCCCTGCGAGCCAAACCGGGATCCACATCTACCCCCGGCTGTGTCCAGAGCTCCGTCTGAAATGTTATGTGTGGCTTTCTTGGTTTTTCGAGCAGACAGAGAGAGATAACTGTACTGTATCCCAGCCTAGCGGATTGGAGTGAAAGTCCGCCATATTCTGCCTTACCACGCCCGGGAGCCGAGCCATTGGAAAACAAACGGACAGGCTTGATTCATGAGTTGTTTTCTTGTCGCCCCCTCGTCCACAGACGGCAAACTTGAACGCAAGGATTTCATTTTATTTTTTTATTTTTATTTTTGATTGTTAGATTTCAACGCTGAACACTTTACGGAGAGGGTGGCCGGCCGCGGATGACAATGCTTTAACAAGATCACACACGGGAGCAGCACGGAGGATGTGTCTTAAAAGGATCTGTTGATCATATTGAGACGCAAAAGCAGATTACGCCAATTAAGACTGCACGGATATCCAAACGAAACCGCTTTGGACGCCGTTTCGAGGCTGTCGGGAGGCACAGAAAGCGAACCGAAACGGGGGGAGGGGGGGGTCAATAATTTCTCAAATATCTAATTTTCCTCTCCACCACAATCTGTGCGCTGTACAGACTCATTACAAGGGCGTCCACGCGTTATTCCACCCCACGTAGGCCTGTATGAGGACGTTATTTGGCATTCAAGCGGGCCTCTGCTGCTGCTGCTGCTGCTCCTGTTGTTGTTTTAAAACCCTGACGAAAATCTGAAATCTGGATGAGTCAGTGAGAGGAGTGGGGGGAAAAAAGGTGGAAAAGTGCGCGTTTTCTTTAAAAAATAAAAAATAAAAAAAGAAAGGAGAGAGAATGACCCTGGAGTCCATAATGGCGTGTTGCCTCAGCGAGGAGGCGAAAGAAGCCAGGCGGATCAACGACGAGATCGAAAGGCAGCTCCGCCGGGATAAGAGGGACTCACGCCGGGAGCTGAAACTGTTGCTTCTCGGTAAGCTCAGCAGGGACAAAAACACGGGAAGGGAGAGGAGTGGGGGAGTGAGAGAGATTTCAGAGCCCAAATTCCACTCTCACTAAAGAAGAGAAAAAAACAAAAACACTTTTTAGGGAAAGGGTGGGGGTCTGATGTGGCACCTGAGTGAAGTTGGGGAGTGGGTTGTTGAAATATGTCAGTGTTGGGAGTCCAGTGCACAGATTGGCAGCCCAGGGAAGAGATGCTGCCCAGCAAAGGCCTGTGTGGCTTCCAGTGTTGGAAAAAAAAAAACACTTGATTTGAATAACTGTGTCTGGTTAGTGTCTACGAAACAAATGCGTATACGCCACCAGGCATGGCCTTTACCTTTTTACCTCTCCATGCTTTGACTATCCCTGAACAGCAACAGGCCTACAGGCCCCCGTCCAGGTGGTGTGCTTATACGAGAGTGTTAAATGTTGGTTGGGCCAAAGTCTGCACTTTATTGGGCGTAATCAAGACAGTTTTGCAGCTTTACACCCTGGCAATGATTATATCACAGGTGTCAGGATATAGGGAGGTCCTGGGAGCTATGTAGAAACGTGTGTGATGATGTCCTCAAGTTTCCTTTAATATATGCATTCATTTTAACCATAGTCAAATTAACTAAAGCCCAACTCCGCAGCGGTGCAGTGTGTAGAAAGATATAATAAGTTGAACCAGACGATCCTTTGATTTTTCTTCTTCTGCTAATTTTCCATTGCGTCAAAACTTGATGATAGAAATCACAGTTCCCTGATGTTCAGTAATAATGCTGGTACCTGTGCATTTTAGTGTGGGGTTGTGAAGAAGGGCAGGGGGGTGTGGGCAGTCCTGTTGAGAGGTATTAGTCACTCTGGAGAAATGTGAGGAAAACAAGTCATCTACTTACCATCCCGTTTTTAATTAGATTTTCACCGAAAAGCCCATTAGGCGTGATGACTGTGGTCCTGGAGAGTGGTTGCCAGAAACCGTGATCTCCTCACTCCGGTTGAGATGTAAAGAGAGGTAGACGTTTAGATCCGAGCTTTGTATCCTGAAGCATGTTTGGAGAGGGGTAGAGTGAAGACTTGTTTCCCCCTTTGCCCTTCTGTTAGCGCAAAATGATTAAATGAATCACCCATAACAGGATTTGAAGGAGCTGACTAGTGCCACCACCCTTGTTAAATATGGACAAATAGCTGTGTTGTTGTTGCCCCTTAATCTCTCTAAATACCCAACAATTTGCTCATTATGCAAACACAAAAGCAGCCAATGACCTGTATTTCTCAGTAGACTGTATATTCATCAGATTATTAGTCATTATCCTATTGCGATATCCACCAATCAGCCACAACATTAGGACCACTGACAGGAGAAGTAAATAACATTGACCATCTTGTTACAATCCGATGTTCTGCTGGGAAACCTTTGAACCTGGCATTCGTGTTGATGTTACTTAGACATGTATCACCCACTTAGACCAGACCAGGCTCCCCCACCCCATAGCAATGACACTCCTTGACCTGTTCTCCAAATTCACTAGATCCCAAACTGATCAAGTATAATCAACTAACAACATTCTGTTGGCAGACACAACAGGACACCCGCAGAAGGACCATGTCCATTCTCTGATGAGTCACAAGTGTTTTTGGGGCTCAAGGGTAGACTTGCACAACATTAGGAAGGTGGTTTTAATGTTTTGCCTGATCAGTCTAAAACCTCCAAATCTAAGAATTTATTATCATGATCCTAATACTACAGTTTTTTGTCAGTGGGTCCTTACAGCGTAGTGAAATCATATTTCAGAGCGGTTTGGTAGCCTCTAGTGACAGGATCCTTACAATTAATGTGTTTAAATATGGACTTCCTGAAAACACACAGTGAGATCCATTAAGTAAAACGTTTCCTGCGATGGTAAACCATACGTGTGATTTCTCTTTAACACGAATGAGAAAGTTACAGGGCGTAGATTTCACTCTTCATTTGTGTAGATTTTGGTCGGCGGCATAAACGGTTTCCTGCTGTGTGGTGCTGTCATGTGTTGTAAGAAAGATTTAAGGCCTGGCAAGGAGAGGCTAACTGGAGTATAAATAGGAAATGTAATATGGTCAAGGCTAAACCGGGACAATAGACCTTATTAATCCTCGTGGAAAGTCAAGACATTGTAACGCACAATAGCCTGGCACATGTCTGAGCTTCAAAAACAATTAGGCCTAAATGAACCTGAACCTGTTTGTTTTACAGCACAGATCTGTATTCACAGTGAAATCCTGTGTTTCTGTTTGGGCTTATTCACATGGACACCACCACTGCTTCTACTGCCAATAGTCGAGTTAACCAGAGGAAGTGGTGTGTGCTCCCTATGGCTCCAGTAACCCATATTCTGAGTGTATTGTGGGTTTTCAAACTCACTAATTGCTTTGAGTCCTCTGGGACTTGAACACAAAACGCTCCAGTCAAGTCTAGAAGTTTTTCAGAATGTCCATCAAGGTTTTTTTTTTTTCATCTTGGCTTTTATACTTCACTGATAAGCTTTCAAAGCCACTAATTGTTTTGCATAAATGGAGATTGTTTATGTAGAAACACATAAAATACAACGTTCATGCGTATAATAGAACATTCCAAGCACTTCCATCCAGTCCATCCGTCCACGTCGAGTGTTCCATAAACATTATGAGGTTTTAAACTAATAATGGAAATGCACTGAAATTAATACTCGTCCGATGTTAGACAGACGAGCAAAAATACTGTACATTACTCGTGTAGCAGAACTGCTGTAGGGGGAGATGGCTTTGAAAGTTGAAAGCTAAAAAGTTGGCAGTATTTAAGAATCCGCTAAGGTGTGCAACTCAGGAAAGAGTTTCGTGTGGGGCACCTCAACACGAAACTATCTGTGCATTCACTCATTTAAGTACGCCAGAGCACATTCTACATTTTATAGTGAAAGTTTTACATTGGAAAGATTAAAGAAAAGTAATTTTGTGACAGTGAACTCCTCTGACAAGTCTGGAGAAAGGCAAAAAACGGGCCTACATACGAATTAGCTGAGATTTCAGACGTGTGAAAAGATTTTCAAGGTAAATTAATATGCAGTAGGTGTAGGACATACCATATCTTAAGAAATGTATCCTTTTCCCCCCTCCAAAAAAAAAATTGGACAACACTGGGAGTTTTGTACATTTTAGCAGCTATGGTTACACTTCAAGTACAATATGAAAACTTTTTTATTTTCATGCCGATTGCTAATATTAGTAAAAGGTGTGTCACCCTTATGCGGCCTTCTTTGTTAAGTCACTAGCCTGATCAGACAGGACAGACGAGCCAGATAGTTTCTGTGTCGGCTCTGTTTTATCCCTCCATCAAAGGGGAGTATGACAAAAATGTTCCATACCTGTACAGTTATTATCTTATAAATTCATGAGGTCAGTTTCGGCTCCGGCTCCAGCAGAAGAGCAGAACTGGTTGTTGATCACATGCAAAAGAAATGCGTGTCTAGTTTGAACATCCAGGGTATACCTTACACCAGCATTTGCACATTGGGGCACTTCTGCCTCCAGTCTTAACCAGAAGTTACTAAGTTAACTTTATTACCGTTATAACAGAATGCAAGAGGATGAACAGGACAATGTCCAAAACTGAATGCTTCCTCAACATTTCTGTGGAAGCTTGGTGCTGGAGCTTTGAGCAGAGAGGTTATAAAAAAACTCTTCTCGTCGTGTTAAAGGATGCTCTGACATGTAAGAGTTGACAGTCAGCTGCAGGATAGGAACATTATGGAAGAAATTCTTGGTTCTTTGTTTTATATTCAGTTTTTCTAAATGTTTGTGTGGATTGAATACAATACTACTTTCGCCTCATTGAAAGGTATTTACTGTAAATACTGAATCCACTAAACTGAAACTACAGAAAGCACACGTTGACATTGTTGGAGTCTCACAGGAAGGTGGTAGATTTTACCTAGTGGCTTATTATAACATCTCAACAGTTAATTGAGATTCGACATAGTGGTCAGATGTCAAGGCCAAACATACTCGGCCAAGATTTTCATCTGTACTAAAATAATAAAAGTTTGTTGTGTAAAAATTAATTGATAATCAAGCCACAGAAAATTACTTCCTTCCTGGTTACAGTTTCTCAGTTATTACCGGTAGCAGCTGTATTACAGTAAACTGGATATTGTTTTGTTTTGGACCACTAGTCAGGCTTTCTGGGTGCATACTGCATACACCTGACTTTTTGATTTGGCACCAATGTCGGGGACACCTGTCTTCAGTCAAATGGGCTGAACGTGAATAATTATCAGACTCGTCTACGTCCCCTAAATTAAGTTAATCAATTACAAAAGTGGCACAGCCCAACTCCAATCCTTTAGAGACCATTGGACCTAGTTTATGATACCTGTCCCGCAGGCACAGTCGCGTACACAGACAAAAATCACAGAGAAGCGGGATGGCGGGGCCAAAAACGGGGACTCTCAAGTTGCACATGAAAACATTAGCTAAAGCGCTGATCTATCAGCTGGTTTTATCAGACAAACGAAAGCTGTGGGAACATTGTCAAGGCTGCGGCTGTACAAAGTCCATCTTAGCTTTTAACAAGCCGTTAACAAACACATGGTTGTAATTGTGGGCGGCACAGTGGTATGGCGGTTATCAGTGATGCCTCACAGCAAGAAGGTTCCGGGTTTGAATCCAGGCCGACTGGAGAAGTTTGCATGTTCTCCCTGTGTCTGCGTGGGTTCTCTCCAGGTATTCTGACTTCCTCCCACCATCCAAAGACAAGCTTGTGATTCTAAATTGGCCGTAGGTGTGCACATGAGTGTGAATGGTTGTCTGTCTCTCTGCGTCGGCCTGTCCAGGGTGTACCCCGCCTCTCGCCCAATGACAGTTGGGATAGGCTGCAGCACCCCCCCGCGACCCTTCACAAGACAAGCGGTTACAATTAATGAATGGTTGTAATTGTGAGAGTAATTGCGAGAGGAAGCACTGAAGGTGTTATCTGATTCTTGTACGATTGCAGCCAAGTTAACGGAGTTTGGGTGAGAGATTCGAAGCAAGTTATTGTAACTTTTGTATCTTTCAATCAGATTAAGGTCCTATCAGATAGAACGTCTGATAGGACGGACAAGGTCAAGCAAACCTATTAATTTTTAACTATTAGGTGATAAACTGATAACACCTTATCAGCATATACTCCAATATAAATCAGTTCTTGACACTAGCAGGATTATAGCTGGATATAAATGGCATGTGTTTCAGACTTACAATTTAACATTGCTGACATCTTATTAAATATATTAACACCGTGAAGAGGGCGGCTGGAGAGCATGATTATGTAGTAGAATCAGGTACTGGGGCATTGTTACCAATTTTGCCAGTTTTCACGTCTCTTCTTTGTGTTTTGTCTTGAAATTTGCCGGTGTGAGGTTGCCCTACCATTAACACTGAATAGATCTGACACCCACAGGAGTGAGTTTCTCTGTCAAGGTGAAAATCAAAAGCGACTCCTCAGATTATTTCCACTTACTCCACTTCAGCAGTTTCAACTACGTAATTAAAGATCAAGGAGTTTAACATTGTTAAACCTCTGGTCTGCTACTGTAGTACTCCCACAACCCCTTGATTTCTAACTGAAATTATTCAGTAATCATAACTGGTAATTATTCATATTGTACACTTTCCGTTTACTCTAGTATTCAGCATGGCAGCCTTCTTTATTTGCTTACGTAATTCATATTTAATGCAGAAACTCAGATGCTGACAAGCAAAATGTATGGTTGCAAGCTTCAAGTTCCTTGATCGGGGTCAAATCTAAATAGAGAAACATGATGCAGTTTAGGAGAAGGCATTAGCAAAAGTGAAAGTGGTACTCTGTTCTGTTTCAACCTTCTCCCAGAGGTGCTGCCAAGATCTTGGCGGTGGATTCTCTTGAATTGTTTTAAATTGTTTAGACTTGCAACCGGATGCGTTTGCAAGTCTGCCCTGGTGTATTCAAGTCTGTTGAAACACGACACTTCTGTTGGGCAGTGAACAACAACCCTTTTAAATGATCCTCTTAATCACCTTTGTACTTATTGTTTGCTTAGTGGGGGTTTAAGGGTCAACTTTCAAATGTTCAGATGTGTTTTGTTTTTTTTCCCCCTCCTGTCTGAGTCGACACACTCACCTCAGATGTGATGCCGCTCCATGCTCACTAACCTCAAACACAGGTTAATCCTCGGTCAATGCATTGATTTGAGAAGTGACTCAGCAGCCACTAATGGCCAGCGCGCGGTCATACCTTGCATTTTCCCCTCGTCTCTATCTTTTTCTCGTAACAAAGAAAACCCATTAAGACCCAGATGTGGTCTAGCAATCCTGAATCACTTTGGAGAAATCGTTGCACAGTACTGTTTGACCATCAAGGCTGTCTTTTCTTGTCGTCATGTAAGCGAGTACCTCACCTTTACCTCTGTTTGAACAGCCGGGAAACCGGAACACAAGAGCTACCCGTGTCCTTTGTGCTTGTGCAAACCCGAACACATTCGCACATTTAAGTTTTTTTTTTTTTTTGGATTACTCACTGTTCCACTTTAAAAAAAAAAAACCAGAAAGTTTCTATTTTCAGAGCGGATGTCTTAAGGCGTTCACTCTTGTTAACGCTATTTTAAGGCTGCAACAAATTCTACTCGCTGTTGAGGTTAATGTTTAAATGTATAATCAGCTTTATTGGCCAAGAATGCATTTTAACCCGTTCATTAGTGCACACTCAAGGAGCAGTGAGCACACCTGGAGCATGTGTGCCGCCCGGGCGGCAGTTTGGAGGTGGGTGGGGGCTGGGTGCCTTGCTCAAGGGCACTTTAACCATGCACGCAGAGGGGATTCAACATAGTTAATAATATGAAATAGTTAATAATAAAACTCCCTCTCACCCACTGGCACGAGGTGAATATGTCAAAGTGACCCAAGGGAAGTGCAAATGTGTTTTCATAACATTAGCATGAATTAGCTAAAAATTCTGTTAGCATCTATTAGCTTTCATAAAGTAGACGGTACACGACATTGACATGTAGATGTATTTCATCAAATATATAAGCCACATGAAAATCCTCAACCAACCATATGAGGAAAAGGAAAACAATATGATAAAATATATTCCGATGCTTCTGTGTGCGTATTAGCTTTTACTTATTGCCTTGTGTTAATCATTTGTAAGCAGGATTTTAGGGGTCAAGTGAGCGGTTCAAGAGCACTTCATGGCCAGGTTTCATTATCGCTGCGTTCCCTGCTCATGTCCCGTTTCTATTTGGCACGTCTACAACAGAGAAGCAGTTACTCTTTGTATCTCAGCACTGCTTTGGATCTTAGCTTTGTAAGGTGCTTAGAGAGAAAGTTAGAGACTTTGGATGAAGTCTATGTTATATGGTGAAAGTCTGTTAGAGAGACCGTTTGCTACGCTGGACTGCAGCGCACATCTCTTGGCCGGAGACATGCACAACACACACGCACACATATTCAAGGGTTAGCAGCGACGTGGAGTGGGACCGTTCGGTGGGTCTGCCAACATTCTCAATGAACCAAAGAGAAACTACACCCCCAGTTCTTCACACCCAAATAGTTCCTGTCACCACTGAGAGGAGAGCGATGTTGTTCTTGGTCTGTCACCAGATCAAGCAAACAGGCTGAGAGGAGAGAAGCCAGGACGTAATAGAGTGTGTGTGAGTGACTAAGTGAGTGAGCGTGCACATGTTTCTTCGAAGACAGGATGTTGCTGAAGAAAAAGAAAACAACACAATTAACCTTTTCTCCCTCGGGAAGAATCTCCGTACACAGTTACGTTTTTAATAAGATAAGATAATCCTTTAATTTATTCCGCAATGGGATTCATTGGGTCTTGCTTTGCTGCGCTGCATTGATCACTGATCATATTTCCGTATTGGGTCGAATGACTATATGCACCGATCAGGCATAACATTAATATTGTGTAGGCCTCCCTTGTGCCTCCAAAACAGTTGTGACTCATTAGAGAATGGACATGGGCCTTCTGAGAGTGTCCTGTGGTGTCTGGTAACAGGATGTTGTTAGTGGGGGACTTTGGGTCCTATGGATTGAGGGGAGAGGCCTCTGTGGATGAGGCCTTTTCCAGTGCATCCCACAGATACTTGATCAGTTTGGGATCTAGTGAATTTAGAGGCCAGGTCAACACCTTGTGCTGTTTTTCATGTTTTTTTTAGTTGTTCCTAAACCGTTTTTGTGTGTTCCTGTGTCAGGCTGCATCCTGCTGGGGATGGCTGCTGTCATCAAGGACTGTCACTGCTATGGGGTGGGGGTGCCTGGTCTGGGAGGTACATCCTCACGAATGCCGGGTCAAAAAGTTTCCCAGCAGAACATTGCATTTTCAAAAGATGATCAGTGTTATTTGCTTCACCTGTCAGTGGTCGTAATATTAAGACTCTTTGGTGTACAGTGTAAAAAGCATTGTTTTCAGTAATGTAATCAGAATCTGAAGGCATATCCAATGTAATGTTATTTTATTGTTTTATTGCTTTTGTTGTTACTTATGTTTGCGGCAGTAGATCGGGTAATTTTTAAATATCTGAATGCCCATGTGGGCAGTGTATATATGTTGACACAGGAGATTAAAAAAAGATTCAAATCTGTTGTCTGCTTGAATGAAACTCTGTGCAAACCTTCACAATAAACAAACAACTCTTTGTCCCCCTTTACCTTGTCAGGCACCGGAGAAAGTGGGAAGAGCACATTTATCAAACAGATGAGGATTATCCACGGCGCCGGCTACTCCGACGAGGACAAAAGGGGCTTCACCAAACTGGTCTATCAGAACATCTTCACAGCTATGCAGGCCATGATCCGAGCCATGGAGACGCTCAAGATCCCCTACAAATGCGAGCACAACAAGGTAAGGGAGATGCTTTCAATCAAGCGTGAGATGACAGCGGCAATCAACTCTTGACAAACGGTTTGAGAAAAGACATGCTTTTGTATTTTTAGAGCGCTGTCTATCTTATTTGGAACAGCCATCCATAATCATTTCCTGCCCTGTTTTTACACTTCCTGTGTCCTCAAAGCACTCCAGCGCTCCATCACACCCTGTTTATATACACACCAATACACACATACAAATAGACTACAGAGACCTGCCCTACTACTCACCCAAATTTGACTTCACTTTCCATAACTGTCACCTCATTTTTTTTTTTTTTTTTTCATTTGTAACCTTGTAGTTGGCCACAGACATTACCGTGACCTCTTACTCGCAGTTTGTTCCCCGCGAGAGTCAGACAAATGACAGGAAACGGAGCGTAGGAGTCATCACCTTGGAAGCGCTTTTTATCAGTCAGACCATTTCAGGTGAAAGCAGAAACGGCAGACACAGTCTAGCCAGGCATTGTTTACTGAAAGATTTGGTAGAGATTCCGGTTTGGAGCCCTCAAATTTTGTCTGATGTCCTCTTTTGAATGAATGGACAGTCTTGGTCAGTCGCGTTTCGTTAGCGCTTTCATTTCCTCAAGTTTGGACAGAGGTACAGAAAGGTGTGTTCTACTCAATTCATGGCTTTTTTTTTTTTTAAGGGTTTTGTGAATGAAAGGGTAGTGGGTTGAGCAGTGAGTTTATCAGTGACTTAACATTTAGGGCATTAACCTTCATCAGGCATCACACTGTAGACGTTAAACAACACATCTTTGGCTTAATGTGTCTCTCACCTGCTAGGTGTGCATTGATAATATTTAATGCGTAATGGATCTGAGCTGGACATGGCCTTCTACCTCTGCTGTTGTGGCAGACCATTTTTTTTGTTTGCTTTTGCTTTTGCTTCCTGACCCACATGTGCATGCTCATGAAAGTGAATGTGCTGTTTCAGTTGTTCATTGTCACCACAATGAATGCCCCCCCCCCACACACACACTTGAACCATACTGAAAATCTTAAGTTGAATTAATTATCTGTCTGAATTACGTCTACACTGAAAGCATACAGCAACACTGCCGAATTCCTTCCACACTTTGTAGCCAACATCCCTCCGCTCTCGCGTACACACAGCAAGTCCAAAATGGGAAGTGTTTTATCTTTGACAAAGGGGTTCACTGACATCACAAAGGAAGTGAAAAAGAAACCCGTCGATCATGCTTATACTTTCTTTCTCTGCATTTAGAGTAAATGTCGCTCTGACAGGCTTCGAGGTTCATCAAGTGGCGAAGTTGAAACTGAAATTCAACGATGGCAGGCGATACAAAGTTGGTCGCTGTACCCAGACCAGACCACGTCTTACATCTGCACGTCTCATCTCGGTCATGTTGAGACCACGTAGCTGTGTCTCCAGACGTTCAAGGGTCTGTAGTGCCAGGTTAACATTACTGTGTAGGCCGTGAGACAAATGGGTAGCGCCTCTGGCCTTAGTTTTGGCGCTGTGTCCCACACCGATGCCACTATACTTGGATCTTGATTTTTCAGCCTATTCAGCATGTTTCGTCGTCTTCAGTTTAGAGGAATCACTCCGATTGTTCAGCTTAGAGAACCAAGACGTGAGAAAAGAAAGGGAAGTGGCCAACAATGAATTCATCTAGAATTAATATACTTAAAAACTAATAGCTTGATTAGCTTAATCCAGAGACAAAGTTTGCTTGTTTTATTTTGCTGTGCTTGCATTTTAAAGTATCCTGTGTAGTTTAATGAGAGGCTGATGGTATAGGGTTAGTTAATGACTGTATGGAGGACTTTCATGTATTATAAATGCGAATAAATCCATATGTTAATGCATTGTTATCGTAACAGCCGGGCCATTTCATAACAGCCTGTCAGAATCCAATACAGCACCATTGCAAGGTATCTGCTAATGCACATGTGGGAGTTTTTCGAATTGTAGTGAAAATCAGATTTAACGTCAGTTTCAAATGTATTACGCTGACACACTCTGCGTCATCAGGACTGTGATTCGGTTAGCTGTAAATAGCTAGAAATCATGCCTACTCTGTGCATGCACAGTGCTTGCCTTTAGTATCCACCCTGACCATAAAGCATACAGGCGCTTCAGTGTCTGTGAAATCATCTCAGCGTTCAGGCACTTGTTGATCTCTCTCATGAGACACAGGAGATTGTTAATGGGAATCTGGGGCGTCAAAAGTTTTTTCCTTTATAGGCCCAGTGGGATTAGAGCTCAAATATTAGGTCCATGCTGAGCCTGGGGCTGCAAGAAAAAGTCTAGATATGAAATATGTGAGTCAATGAGAAAATAAACCAGTGATAATTAGGGCTGTGTAACCTGTACAGGGATTGTTTTTTGCACAATGAAGTTTAGATGAGTTAAGTTTTATTCTTGTTTTTTGGGTTTAAACCGAGACACAAGTCTGCGTAACTCACAGCACTTTCTCTCGTTACGTTTCCTTCCAGGGTAACGCCAACATCGTGAAGGAGGTGGACGTGGAAAAGGTGTACATGTTCCAGAATCCCTACGTAGATGCAATCAAGAGCTTATGGAACGACCCAGGCATCCAGGAGTGTTACGATCGAAGGAGGGAGTACCAGCTCTCGGACTCCACTAAATAGTGAGTAGAGTGGAAAGGCTTTTCTAAACGTGTCCCAGAATATTCAGTGCTAACTTAAGCAGCAAAGCTTTATTGTCGTATGCTTCCATGATGACCAGCCTTTGACTGTTTGCATTCTCTGCCTCTTTAGTTACCTGAACGCGTTGGACCGGATCGCCGAGCCGTCCTATCTTCCCACCCAGCAGGACGTGTTGAGGGTTCGAGTCCCAACCACAGGGATTATTGAGTACCCATTTGACTTGCAGAGTGTCATATTCAGGTGAGACTGGATCTGAAAATCATATTTTTATAAACATCGATAGTTTACAACTTCACTCAGTCTTCATTCAAATGTTGTTTAACCCTCTACTGTGTATGATAATATCATAATAACCTTCAACTACAGCTACTGATTTCATGAAAAGGAGAAAAGAGTCAAGATAAGTCATTGCATTCACGTGCACTATAATATTCACATATAAAAACAGGTATGTTATTAATCGGGTCGAGAATCAGAAAGTGCAGTTGTGGTTTTTACTGCAGTTTGGGACACACGGCCTCTTGCCTGTTTACAGTCACGTCTGTGGGGTTGGCACGCATGGCCAAAGGGAAAGCTCACAAAAGGTGAAACACACTTACTTTCAAACATTATGAAAAACATACCAGCAGGTTTTTGGATATATTCATTCCAACCTTTTGGATTGGTTTGGTTGAAGGAATGGAAGAGGGAAAGTGTGTTGACACGGTCGAACTAATTCGCCACCTGTTAAAATACTGTTAAAAACCTGCTCCATGCAAACAGGAGTGTTAGTGAATATTCATCTTCATTTTTCCATCTGAAGAGCTTAGTGAGGATGTTGCCCATTTCAGAATAAGGCCAGAAAACATAATCTGTTGTGCATTTAAACATAGTCACAAGTGGTTTTATTCTATTATGAGTTATTAACATGCGAACTGGTGTCATTTCGCAAATTTCACTTCCAACTCAAATACCATTTGCATAACATTTTATAATCAGGGAGCATGATAAGTTCATAAAAAATAGCTACCCGTTGTTTATGAGGT